>OY744530.1:69755939-69790939 GCA_963556195.1 Sepiola atlantica
GACACGTGCGTAGGTATATATTCTAGGAAGGCATTTGCATGGCTGACATAAAGACGTCGTGAAAGCTTTAGTTGGGCATTACCGCCATTTTTCCGATGCTCACCACAGAAAACAAACGCCAAATCGTGACCCAGAGATAATGGATCTAGATTAGAAAGAAATATCTTATCTAAAGTAAATAAACTTATTTTTATAATTATGTAAGTGTAGCCTAAGCCGTGGTATGTATAAGATAGGCAACGGTATTTCATCTTTGCATAACATTACTTGCGCTAACACATATAAAAAGGATGTATACGAAAACAGAAGATACAAAAACAGGATTAATGTAACTTAACATAATTATATATTTACGAAATTACAAGATATGAAAATTATTTGCATGAGCGAATTGTTCTTTTTGTTTGCGTAAGTTAAGTCAGTTAAATGGTTTCGTTTGTTTTTTTTTAAATTAAGAAAAGTAATTAGTTTTTGTAAGAAGAATATGTATATATCTTTGCGCCTTTTTATCCGTATGTAAATGTGTAGAGTATGTATGACAGCGATAAGAAAGCGATTGCAGTTTTCATTCTTCAGCTACGTAACCGAAGGAAGGGTTCCGCGTTCTTCTTTTTAACCGGCATCTGTGTGACCTCTCTTGCTGACTGGCGTGGTTGACTAGGTATTTGTGGAATGTGGAATTCTGATTATCTAAAAACGACCAGCTCTCAGGAACGAATTTGTTTTTTACGGGCAAAAATGTTTTAGTCAGCGGACGTAATTGTAGGCAAGTCACCATCACGAATATGAGCACCTAACACACTTTTTATGGGCGCATTTATTTTCCCACCAAGATGAAATAACCACTTACCAATGGATGCGTGCGTCGGTTTGTATTCTGGGAAAGCTGACATGCTGAAAACGTTAGTCGGGTATTTCCGTCATTTTTTCCGATGGCCACCGCAAAAAGCAAACCCCAATCGTGACTATATAGAACTTACTAAAATAATGGATCTAAACTAGAAAGAACTAACTTATCTAAAGTAAATAAACTTATTTTTATAACGATGTAAATGTTGCCTGAGCCGTGGAATGTATAAGATAGACTAAGGCCTTTTGTCTTTTTGTACCACGAAAGGGAAAGGTAACGACGGTAAGACGTAGGATAAATGTAAAACAAAAACTTCCAGTCTATAATAAACACTAATGTGCATGAATAAATATATATCCGCCCTGTCACATCAAAAGTTAGCGAGTAAAAACTGCCGGACTAAACCATTTCAAGTGTTTAGAGGAAAGGCGAAAGCAAATAGCAAGTCAGACGGACACCCTACGTCATCTAAAATAAATTTGGAAATAAATCCTACACTTCATTTCCATAATGAGACTTTTTTCGTTTCTTATTTTTGCTGATTGATACATTTATCTTTTTTTTTTTTACTTTCAAGTTTCAGACGTTCTCTTTCTTATTTCTCTTTTAATCAATTTAGACGTTATTTTATATGTATATGAATATTAGTGCAAACACCGGGGAAGCATATTTTTTCTGTCGTATTTGACGGAGAGTGTACACTCGTATTTATATATTTACAAAGTTTCAAGGTGTGAAAGTTATTCGCACAAATAAATCGTGAATTTTTGTATGCGTAAGTTCATACAGTTGTTATTTTCTGTTTGTAGAATAGAGAAAATGAATTGTCCGTGGAAGAAGTGTGTGTATATATATGTTTGCATTATTTTGCCAGAATGTGAATATATGTGAAGTATGTATGGCAGTGATAAGAAAGTGATAGCAGTTTTCATTTTATCTTGCCAACAGATACGTCGCTGTAAGGAGGTGTTGTGTGTCCTCCATTTTGACCGACTTTTCTGTGACTTCTTTTTCTGACTGGATTGGGTGACTGGAGCTTCGTTGAATGTAAAATTCTTCTCATCTTAAAAAAGGCCGTTTCCAAAGGGAGACATTTGATTTTGTTCGACAAGAGTATTTAGCCTGCGGACGCAACTGTAGGCTAGTCATTTTTTATTGTCATAATTTCATCTTTTTACCGTTTGAAGCATCTATATTTAGAAAATGATTATAGCTTTTTAGTAGAGGTGGGACGTAATTGGTGAAAATTTCAGATTCATGCGAGTAGTATTTTTTGTGTTCATTTATACATAAATAACACTAAACAATCAAACATTTTGAAAATTTGCAAAATTCAGAAGGTGCAGGCCACTAGATTTGGGCTATTTTTCACTAGTTTTTGGCTATTTTACATTCATGAAAACCCGTTCACAGCCTGAAAATGGTCCTAAATTAAAGTACTATAGCAGATTTAACCATCTATATCCATTCATAGCTTTTGAGGATGTTTTAGGACCTGCAATGTCGCATGAAACCACCTTTTCACCGAAAAATGATGGATTTTGAGTCCCGTGGAGCCCTAACGGCTATTTTTGGCCTGCACCTTCCTAATTTTGCAAAATTTTCAAAATGTTTGATTGTTTAGTGTTATTTATGTATAAATGAACACAAAAAAATACTACTCGCATGAATCTGAAATTTTCACCTATTACTTCCTACACCTATTTTTAGATATAATTGTGAAGAGTGTCTTATTTCTTTGTTGTGAGGCAATTGGCTGATAAATGTATGATTTAAAGATATATCAATCCTATATTAGCATCGTCTTTCTACGCAAATTTCTGTTTTAGACTTAAAAATAAAACTCCACAGCTTCAAGATTATATTTTCGAGGTGAGGCGACTTAGAAAATAATTTCCATCGCGATAGTTTTGCTGAGTTACCTTTCTAGAAATTTTGTTCATGGTACTGTGATACTACTTACATTTCGTTTGTGGTGATGGCGGAGGAAAATCTTTTTAAAATGTCCCCATTATTAAAAAAAAAACAAAAAACAACAACATATAAAGGAAATTTATTAATGAATAAACAGCGAACATTTTATTTGAATCGGATACTTCCCTGCATTTTGGTGGATTTAAAAACAGTAGTTATTATTTTATTTTTTATTTCTTGTAACTTAGTTCACCCCAAATAAGGCAAGTTGCTACTGTAGACGTAAGGGACTACTGAAAATTAGGGTGAAAGTTTAGGGGGTTATCCTAAATTGGGAGCTGTGCAGCGAGATGCTTGTTCACAGCAGTTCTAAATCTATGCATTTCGGCATAGTCATGGAAACAGGGAACAGGGAAGGTGCTCTTAAGGCCGGCAGCTCGAGGAAAGAAGCTATTGGCGAAGAAGGCTCTCCGGCATATGCGTGCCTCCAAAATGAATGGATGGGACTTAGTTGTAATCGGTTGGGAAGCAGGCTCATGGTAACTTGTTCCACAGGCCGGATGTTCTAGAACAGTAACTGTGTTCATAAAAAAATTTCGTTTGTTTTTTTGGTAACGAAGGAGGGAAACGAAAGTTCTTTGTAGTGGTTGTAGAGAGGAGTTCTTGCTGTGAATGTTTTACAGGTGTCTTCTTCTTCTTCTTCTTCTTCTTCTTCTTCTTCTTCTTCTTCTTCTTCTACTACTACTGCTACTACTACTACTATATAAATACGGATACTATGTATCATACTAACAATGAACACCTAGAGACACTAAAAGCAGCATCTGCATTACACACTGGATTAAAAAAATAGGATCGTGTGGTCACCAGTGTCACATAAAGAAAGCAGTAAGGAGTCCCGGGGACTCTGATTGATTGAGTTAGATCACGTTGACAGAGAGAGAGAGAGAGAGAGAGAGAGAGAGAGAGAGAGAGAGAGAGAGAGAGAGAGAAAGCGTGTTTGAAATAGTGAGAGCTTAGGAGAAAAGTTGATGCTAGGTGCTGGTGGCGTATGAATGCCCACTAGAGTTCCCTGTCCCTGTGAACCCTCGTGAATGGAAATATGTTAATAGTAGGGTCCCAGAACTCTATTCCTCAACTAAAATCCAGGCCGATAAAATTGTTAAGAGATCAGGTTATATGAAATGATCGTGTGTATATTCCGAGTTTTCATGTTCATATTTCCCATGCGAGAAATGGATTTCGAGATGGTTACGCGGTCGACCGACGATAAAAAGTTTGGCAATAAAAGTTAAGATTTCTCAAATGTATGGAAATTTCTTTTTGTATCACGTTTTGGCTTGATACTGTTGTTTTCTTCCTTCTTTTTCTTCTTGTTTATGCTTTTTTCTCCTCGGCCTAACATTCACAGGTAACATGAATTGAAACAAATACATAGAATACATTGCCAAAGCTGTGCAAAGAAAGCGGGCTCCCTCTACCGTGCTAGAAAACTTATCACACCTGACAGTATTCTATACAAGCCACCATCCGCCCATGCATGAAGTATTGTTGTCATATCTGGGCTGGTGCACCATCCACTCTCACTCTTAGACAAAGTAAAAAAAAAGAGTCTCTAATCTAATAGGTCCGTCACTATCTACCAAGCTCCACCCCTGTCCTATCGCCGCAATGTTGCACCCTTGTGATTGTTTTACCGACTGTACCGACATGCAGAAATTTAAAACTAATGGGAACAAGCATCTCGCTGCACAGCTCTCAATTTAGGATGACCTCCTAAACTTTCACCCTAATTCTCAGTAGCCCAATACGTCTACAATGGCAATTTACCTTGTTTGGGGTGAACTCACTTAAAAAAAAAAGAACGTTTTTTTTTATCTTCTTTTTCTTTTTTCTTTATCTTTTTATTTCGCCTTTTGTTCATATTTGCTTCCCCTTCCCCTTCTTCATATTCTATGTCTCTTTGTTGTTGTTATTGTTGTTGCTTTTGTTGTTGTTTGTTGTTGTTGTTGTTATTGTTGTTATTGTTGTTGTTGTTAGTGTTGTTGTTGTTCTTCTTTTTCTTCTCCCTTTCTTCTTCTTCTTTTTATTCTTCTTCTTCTTCTTATTTGATATTCGCCTTCTTGTTCCCCTGATTTTCTTTGTTTTTGTTGTTGTTGTTGCCTTCTTATTATTATTCTTTTTCTTTTTGGTTCTTTTTATTCTTTAGTTTTCTTCTTCTGCCTTTTATTCATACTCTTCCCTTCTCCTCCTTCTTCTTGATGCTCTTCTTCTTCTTCTTCTTCCTTTTCTACATATTCTTCTCCTTCTTCCACCTATTCTTTCTGTTTTTGTTGTTGTTGTTTTTGCACTTCTTTTTCTTCTTCTTTTTCTTCTTCTTCTGTTGCTATTTCTGTAATTTTTCTTTTATTACATATGCTTTCGGACCGTGCTGTCGTTTTCCAAGGTCAGTCCATTACCATAAATCAGCTGCCATTTTTACACTTTCTCTAGTCGTCCTTCCCTCCTTCCTTTTCCCCACTCTCTCTCTAATCGATCCTTGTGTTACATCCCCGACTTTTCCTCCAGACCCCTTTCTTTTTAAATCCGCCCTTTGCCCTACAGATCTTCTCCCCTGTCATCACAGTTTTCATAGGTACACAACGCGCCGAGGTTCACTGCGCCCTTCATCAATCTGTCATTCTTATTTACAAAGATGCCCGTCTGACCCCAGAAGAAAGACCACACTGTTTACGAGATAGAGGGCCACTTTGCAAAGAAGCCTGGACAAATATGAGTTAAAAAGAAAACGTCGTTGTGCGCGCACTGGAAACCATTTTTATTTCGCCTTAGAATGTTAAAAACACTGTTATTTTTACGACTTTCTTTATAGAATAAGCGTATTACAATTAACCGAATGTCGGTTCAGCGAAGGTTCCTTCAATTTAGGTTCGATTCTAACCCGACATTTTAGAATTGTCAATATCACATTTAATAGGACGGAACTTAGCATTACACATTAAATTTGACAGCCTAATTATAATTCTCTTAAAGGACCCGTCTTAGCATTAAAGAGGCTATAAACAATATTATGATAAATATTTTTGAATCCTTATCACCATACGATTAATTTCAAGAGTGATCAATGCGTTAGTAGAGCTTAGTAGTAGTAGTAGCATGAAAATATATTTATGGCAAGTAAGCTATATAGAGACGTTCATGTTTAATTCACAAATAAAATCATCATTCTAAATGCATTTAGCCTGATGATTTCCTTTGGGAATGAAACATTAACCTTTCTGTGTAGTTTAGTTGCCATAAATATATTTTCATACTATATATATATATATATATATATATATATATATATATATATATATATGTGTGTGTGTGTGTGTGTGTGTCTGTGTGTTTGAGCGTATGTGTGTATATAACAAGGGGAAGTTGTGATCTCGATAACTTTAGCCTTTCTATCTCAATGTAGACAACATTCATGAAAATACTGAGAACTTTTCCGTTCGCTTGATGACGTACCCGGTTAATTTACGTGACGAATGATTTAGGAGATGTCTGTTTCATAATTATTTGTGTAAAGAAGTTAAAAGAAAATCACATTTTCTCAAATATATATATATATATATATATATATATATATATATATATATATATATATATATATATATATATATATATATATATATATATATATATATATAGTGTTTGTTGCAAAAGGGTAAATAGATACTAATTTTAATGTTCAGTAAAAGTATAAAAACACGGGTTGGTTTTATCCGTTTATTTTACTGACGTTTCTTCACCAGGGAAGAACAATGAAGAAAACTTAACTGTAACTTTGAAAGGCGCGCCAGAAAAAAAGATCTCTTCCTTAAATCTGACACGTGAATATGGAACGCGAAGTGAGTGTAGTCTACCCGTGTGAACCAATAAAATGTTCAGCTTGAGATTACTGGAAGGTTACTGACCACGAACGAAGCACATGAAGAAGGCCGGGTAGTTCACTGGCCGCAGCGTTGTAAACATAACAATAGTCAAGATGACATCAGCATTCAGATCATGTAAATACTGCGAATAGCAATGATATACAATATTAGAAACATTGTTAAATATAACATTTATCTTGAATTCAAAATGGTTGAAAATAGTGTTTACTGAAACTTATCTGAGTTCCCACCTTAGATTTATATCCGAGTTATTCCCCCCCCCCCCCTTTGGGTTTATTCTGACCAACGTTAGAGAATGCGCTCTCCTATTTGGGAATTAAATTATTCCCGTTTTTATTTTTCTTCATGTGTGTTATCCACAATAATAGAACACACAAAATGGCGATCACCCGTGCGGGATAGATACACCGAACACGTGGTCGCTAAAAACGTAAACTCCAGGATATAAAATATTCGGTAGCTTTTCACGATTTTCATTTGTAATAATGATGCTGCGTCTGATCATCACGAAAATAACGACAATAAGAAGGATATACACACATACACACATACACACACACACATACATATATATATATATATATATATATATATATATATATATATATATATATATATATATATATATATATATGTATGTTTATCGTTCAAGTTTCAAAGTATTGCATGGAAAGTTAATAAAATTGAAATAAAAGCCAAATTAGCAATACAAGATTAATTTATTATTTTTTTTCTTGCATTAATCCTATCGATTACGGAATAAAATTCCTTCTTCAGTTTTTTGATGAAAAAAAAAAAAATGACTCAATACTGGTCACCCCTGAAGAAGGAATTTTATTCCGTAATCGATAGGATTAATGTAAGAAAAAAAAAAATTAATTAATCTTGTATTGCTAATTTGGCTTATATTTCAATTTTATTAACTTTCCATGCAATACTTTGAAACTTGAACGATAAACACACACATTACTTGACAGCGTGCCAACGCATTTCCTGTTCGACACCGGTTTTTTGAATTCTACCCGCCATTCATAACAGCACGGCGATGACGTCGTACCATCAAAGACGTTTATCAAATTAACAAAGAAATAAGTTTCTTTATTCTTGTTTTTTGATGAAAAAAAAAAAATGACTCAATACTGGTCACCCCTGAAGAAGGAATTTTATTCCGTAATCGATAGGATTAATGTAAGAAAAAAAAATTAATCTTGTAATACTAATTTGGCTTATATTTCAATTTTATTATATATTTATATATATATATATATATATATATATATATATATATATATATATATATATATATATATATATATATATATATCAATAGCGATAACACCTACTTCCTCTATAAATCTGTTAACCTCTCTCTCTCCCCCACTCTTTTTCTGTCTCTATTTGTCTCTCCGTTTCCTTACCATTTTACGTATGTCTCCACATCTCCCTGGTAGTCCGTCTCCCCATTAAATGCGGTTCAGTGGTAGTTATTTCTAATTAAACCATGGAATGCCCATGAACACTTTAAATCTATAAAGCTAAAAGTAAATTCGATTTACTATATTAAAAGGTTAGTTTATTAAAATAAAACAATTATATTCAGTTGTTTTTATTTGACATATTTTAAGTGTAAAATATTTAAATATGACCTATCAATTACTTGATATTTAATAACAATACATATTCATATCTGTATCTACGTCTAAATAAATAAAACTAATAAGATATTAATCTATCTCTCTTAATATGAACGTCAATATTTGCTTGTGTGTTATAAAAATCGAATTCAAATAAATTTCAATACTGTTTAAATATTTTAACTAATTTAAAGATAGCACTGAAATTTTCTTTCGATTCCATCTGGAGTCACTAAGAACAATTAGCGGTTAGGTTCATAAAATAACTGCAATATGTTAGAACGTAAAGAAACGGAATTTACTTTTCAAAAATAGACTTTCTTCGTTTCATAAAACAACAATTTAAATAAAACAAAGTATATCTCAACAAAAAATCTATTTAGAAAAGGCTTAAACATTTAAACGATTATTTTTATTGGTACTTTTAAGATTTAAAATAATTCGCTTTTTAAAAATAATTTGAATTCGTTTCGATTCGTTAAAGTTATCTGCCGTTTTACAGATGTTAGTAGTTTTTATTGGAAAATCACCATTTTATCTTTATTATTTGATCTTTTTTATTGCAAATTTTATTCTTAACTTTTCTTTCAAGACAAAAATTGTAAACATGACTATATCTGAAATCTTGCTACCAGATATATATCTCCAGGGGGCAACGCCGTGTGAATATCGCTAGTAAACATATAAAAAGAAGTTACAAAATATTTTCTTTAATTGACAATTGTCAAATTAGATTTATATAAAAGTTGTGGTTACCGCTATTATTATATAGATAGAAAAATATAATTTATATATATATAAATATTAATTATTTATTACCTACAGACATCAATGTTTCATGCTAACGCAATCTTCAGTGCAGGAAGTTAATTCTCGACGGTCAACGGGCTCGAACTCCGATCACAAATCGTCACAGCGAATTAGCTAATAATTAAGGAGGAATTTAACTCTGTAAATACCGAGTCGGCGGGTATTTTATAACGAGCAGTGAAAGTGATCTTACAAAAACAAACTGCGTTGGATCTCGCATGAAGCTATTAATACTGCTTGTTATTAAACTCACTCATATATATATATATATATATATATATATATATATATATATATATATATATATAATATTTCCTTCTACTTAGGTCCCACTCCTAATTAGAGACTGAATTGCTGGTTTCCGGCTTTAAAATTCCGAAAAAAACAGTAGGCGGTATACTTTTAGAAAGAGTTGGGAGGGTTTTGTTAACCTACTTATGATTTTATTTGTTTTTTTTCTTTTCTTTTTGGGTGTTTTTAGTGTCCCATGGCTCATCATTTTTCAGGAAATTCTAAATATTTTTGTAAATAAAATAAAATTAAACCCCCTGGGGATATTTTAAGTAAGGTAGTCCACAGAGTAAATGTGGTACTGTGGTGACTTTTGAAGTAGAAAGTGATGGACAAATAGCGAAAGAATGAAAGGAACAGTTCTTGGACGAATGGGGCAGAATGGATCTAGTTAAGAGTAGGATGACCACTGACCCTCACTTTGTAAATGGAACATACTTTAAAAATTTTTATTTGTGAATAAATAATTCAAAATGTTGTATATGTTCTGTCCTGATGTAATTTTTTTTTTACTTATCAAAGCCCAAAGGCCACTCGGGGACAAGGGTTAATGGTTGTCAGGTGAACAGTGAGACCACAGCGTGATGATAGGTAATGATGGTGGAAGTTTGGCAAAATTTGATTATTTAGGAAGACGTCTTAACAAGAATGTGTTTACATTGGACTTAAAAATGACACTGTTGTAGTCAGCTGGGAAGCAACCCCGCGGTGTTGAGTTCCACAGACGGGTCGTTTTAGGAAAAAAAAAACTTGTTCATGGGTGTTACGTTTAGTTTTAGGCGCAGAGAGGCAGAAATGGGAATTTTTGATAGTGGTTATAGCTAAACGAGTTTTTGTTGTAAAGGTTTTACAGGGGGGGGGGGAGCATAGTTTGAAGCTCAGCCGATCACCTCTCATGAAAATAACGATAGAGTAGAGAAAGACTAGCAACGTCTCTTCGGTGAGAAAGAGGTTGTAGGGAGGAGACTAAGACACCGCCCACTAGATTTCGAAATCGGTTTTGTACTCAAGGCAGGAAAGGATGCTCTGTCAACAGTACTCCATCTTAAGGCGTATTTGGTTCTTATACAGGTAGAGGATTGCGTTAGGAGTGAGATACCTTCTGGAGCTGTAGAATGATCCAACCATTTTTGTTCTATCCTTTTTGGTGAGCTGGATTTCACTGGCATTAAAACCCGCGCTTGTGCCTGCCTTTTCCCCTCGTGGGGAGGTAAGTAAATAGAGCCACCTGTAAATGGACTGTAACTGTATTATTTATGTTTGGCTGAATACGCCCTCTTTCTCTTTATTCTCACTCACCTACCTTTTCGCCCTTCTACTTCTTTCTCTGTTACAGATTGAGGGGTACATATATATATATATATATATATATATATATATATATATATATATATATATATATATATATACATACACATACACACACTCATATATATATATATATATATATATATATATATATATATATATATATATATATATATATATATACCGTTCATTAATATCAGTTTTTCTATGTTTTCAACAGTAATCAACAGAAAACTTTTGGCTAGGAACAAAGTGTTGTATCTGTTCTGATGCCACACTTTTTCTATTTTCTCCTCGTTCAGTGAAGGAGAAGTCCTTCTAGACTGAGGTAAATTTGATTTTTGTTACTATTTTTGGGAGTTGGATTTTCCCAACATTAAAAACCGACCTTGTGTCTAACTTTGTCTCTTGGGGAAGCAAATAAATAAGAACAGGAAACGACTATTCCGATCTGGTCATTTATTTTATTTTTTTTACTGGTTCTTAAATCCGTCAGTTTTAATCATGAATATCACCTTCCCCTAAAACGTGACATTTTCCAGGCGGCCAAATAAAATAGGATGATAGCAATTTGTGTCTGTGTCCCGTCTTAATTCAAGCACCCACTACCTATCCCTCCACTGATTCTTTCTATATATATATTACCCTATTTCGCTCTCTCCTACCCCCTCTCTCTCTCTATCCCTCTCTCTCTCTCTATCTATCTCACACACAAACACACCCACCCATATCTCTGGGATGGACGCCATTAGACATCCGGTCAATATTTTTGACATCTGAATTTCCGCAAAGAACATTTACGGAGAACAATCATTACATAAAGCCCTCTCCCATACGAATTTTAAAAGTTTGAATATCTAAATCTATTACTAACATAGATTTTGTATCTGTCTGTCTGAAACTGACACTATACTATTACAATCTATTTAATGCTTAATCCAGTTAACTATACTATTTTAGACTAATGTACTATCTTTCAATGCACAATTCAGTGGGGGATAGTATAGTACCCCTTCTGTTGTCATGATACCATCCCCACAGGCATGACCTATTTCTCATTTTGTTTGGAGGTAGTATAGCATCTGTTCTTTTATCATGGATTATTTCCTCTTTTATGGGTAGTGTAGTATCTGTTATGTTTTCATGAGCCCATTCTCTCAGGCACCACCTTGTCCTTTTAGGGGTAGTGTAGTATATATCAAGGCAAGTAAAAGTGCTCTAATCGACACATACCCAAATTGGGCAGCAGTACTCCATCTTTTGACATATCTGACTCTTATATAAGTAGAGGATTGCGTCGGGAGCAGGGTACTTTCTGGAGCGGTAGAATGATCAAATCATTATTCCAGCAACCTTTAATAACAGATTTGATATACATCTTCCATTTGAAATCTGGAGTGAAAGTGAGCCTTAGGAGCTTATAAAAAATAGAGGCTTACTCAAGGAGTGGTAGGAGGAAGAAAATAGAGGAAGGCGAAAAGGGGAAATATGGGAGATGAGAGAAAGAGAATTGAGAGACTAGTAGTAGTAGCAATGTCTATACATTATATAATTATAAATTAACAACATAGATAATATATATCATTTTGCTTTTCTTTTTTATTTACGTCATTTATTTATTTACGCCATTCTCTTATTCTTTTCCTTTATGCTGTTGCAGCTGCCAAGCTAAGAGGAGAGTAAGAAGATGACGTATATAAAAAATGACATAAAAAGGAAGGAAAGGGAAAGTATATATTGTACATTTATAATTATGCAATGTATACACCAATGTACAATGTACCAATGTTGATCTACTGGGTCACGGATCGTTTAACATTTCTCTAAAAGATAAATCATACGTCAGTTTGTGGAAGTTAATTACTTTAATTCGGTTCAAAGATATATAAAAGTCGGACATCTATCCATATAATAATCTCGTTGGGTCCTTTGTTAGCATGAAATTTTACTGCCTGACATTCCTGAATTAGTAAAAATAAACTGCTCTAAATGCGAAAGGGGTGAAGATATATTGTAAGTGTCCCTTCGTTGCAACGCATATTAGTACTAGCTTTCAATCAACTGGAACCCCAAAACGTTATAAAGTTTAATTACGTTTGAATCAAATAGTGCACCAACCATTATTCTATTCCTCTTGGACAGGGTGCAAAAAAGAGCGTTTATAACTTAATGGGTTCTGCACTGTCTGCCAAGCGCCAGCACCTGTCGCATCGCCGTAGCGTTGGATCCGTCTGATTGTTTGCAAATAATTTCACGGAATGTGCGCCAATGAATTTACTGTACTTGTGCCCCGCTCCCAACGTAAGTACCCTTGGTCCACCCGAGTAGCAGCAAAATCCCATCTTTTCATTGTAGAGGTCCCGGGGTACCAGAAGATTGGAATTAAAAACAATCCTTTGTCCATGACGTTAATTTGTTGCAAACATAAAACCAAGGAATGAACATTGTTTTCAAAGGAATGTGGTTTGAAATTCTGGTGAAGACTGAACAGCATGAACGCTTGGTGGCTAGTGAAAAATCGATCAGCAGAGCTGATATAAATTTACTTAAGCGAGTATTCTAAATTAGAAAGACAGAACGGAGAGGGGAGAAGGGAGTTTAACAGAGGGTTGTGGAATGTTTGTTTACCTGAGAAAGAATCAAACGGAAAATAAAATTACTACTTCGATAAAATACGTTGTCTTTTGTTCATTACATTCAAGGGGAATAACTCTACTCTCTCTCAAATTATAAATTGAGTAACATCCTTTGCACCAAGTACATCGGATTTATAAAGCAGACGATAAAATTAGACTCTTATCGTGCAACAATATTAGACTGGATGTTTAAAACTAGTGTTCAAACGGTACTTTCCACGTCAGGTTAAATTAAACAGAGGATTGGGAAATTCTATTAGAAGTTAAATATTAGTGTTAGCGCTACGTGTCATGGTATGACATCACGAACAGGAAGTCCGAAATGAGACGTGGCGAATAAAAGAGAAAGAGAGAGACCTTTCCTTTTGGTCTGTGAGCTGATAGTGTTCGGATGTTTTTTTTCTTTCGAAACTCTGCCTTCATTCGTCGCAGGCGAGAGGAAGATCACGTAATCACAAAAAAGCATGACGTCATTAAACAAAGGTGTTGTTGGCGTTTTTCTTTTATTTTGTTACATTATTGCAGCTACAAAGAGAGAAAGCGAGATAAAGACTTTGTCGACTACATCACCACTACGACTACCTTTACAACGAGACGTTACTACCCAATGAAACAACTACTTACCTATTAGAGAGATGAACAGCTATTCCCGTCGACGGAGAAAACGATGGATAATCTGTGGGGATCAAAGAAATCTCCCACGCAAGACTAAAATACACACTCGACGACCTCTTAAAAAATTGGGAGCATGAATACACAGGGGTCATCATTCATTGACAGGCAACGCCGGGATGTCTTCTAGGCTTTTATATTTACTTACATGCATTATTATATATACTAGTGTACACCCTCCGTCAAAAACGACGGACAAAAATTATGCTTCGCCAGTGTCCGCACTCGCGATTTATCTCGATATATAACTAAAATATTCATATAAAAATATAGATTTCCGTCAGTAATTTAATTTATTATATACAAATTAACATAATGTGTGATGACCTAAAGGAAAAAACACACCCGCCATTGACTCTTTTTTATAGAGTGAAGGATTTCTTTCCAAATTAATTTCAGACGGCAGAGTAAATCTGATGTGGTTGCCTGGCTTGCTATGTGCTTTCTCGCTTCACTCCAGCACTTGAAATGGTTTCGTCCGGGAGATAGAAAACGGCACGTGTTTTACTCACTAACTTTTGCGTGAGAAGTACATATATTTATTAATAAGCGAATGGATACACATTGGAGTGTAACATATTTAATTGTACGAATTTGACAAGAGACGTAACTCTATCTACAGGAACAAAAAAGCAGAATCTTTTATAGTTACATAGATTGTTATATGAATTTAAACTGTACGGAATTTAATTATATACCCATTTGACCTTTGAAAAATCAGGGTAGTTTTATAATATTGAATTATATAATAACATACTGCAGATAATTAGGATACAAAAAAAGAAAATGTTTCCGAACTTTTTAGATGAGGATTTACAATATCTATTAATTTGATTGTTTGGACTACTGTTCTCATCTTGGGTTTTATTATCACAACATTTTGAACGGTTTAACCCCGACCTTCTTCATGGACATGTGGCGCAACGGATAGATGTGTTGAGTAACAATCAGTTCTAAGTGACAGTCTTCTGGGGATTGAAGGTTCAATATTCACTACAGCAAATACTAACTAAAAATAAAAAAAACCCTACTTACTTAAAACCTTTAACCTCAGTCATGGCTGACGGAACGAGAACAATCTACTCCATGAATAAGAATTAAATAAAGGGTGCAGTTTAACATTTTGTATTAGTAGGACGGCTAAATGCAAAAATGCAATATAAGCGTGTAAATGATGATACAAACACCAACATTGGCATGATGACCTCATAAGGTATACAACAAATATCTGTCCGACTAGTCACCCTAAAATAAAAAATTGCGGCCATTTTTTAAGATGGCCGCCATCAGGAGTTCGCAATAACGATATTCCTTATGAATTAGTATCTATTCAACCGACTGTAATGATTTTGGTGTCAAATTGTATGTTCTGGGGCATACTGAATTAATTTATGACACTCTGTAAAGTATTTGAGCAACACTTACATGACTATTAATAAAATAAAATAAAATTTACAACACATTTTATTAACGACATATCACATACTAAATAAATAAAGCACTCGAATAAATCACTATTCCTTCCATGACACGAGTATGCCCCTCTTTTAGCACCCAATCTCTGAATATCGTAGCGAACAACACAAACCACTGAAACGCAATCCAGATATGAAGGTGAAGAAAGTCTCAGAGCTTCCTGAGAATTACACAAGTGTTTGACCAGCTTACATCACAAAGAATCCCAATCCTCCTACAGTTAGAAGCCATATGTTTCCAACACACGAGTCTATCAAGTCACATATGAAGAAAAATTGTTGGAGAAGATATCGTAACATGAGACCATTGCTGATGGGATAACTGTATCGTGAGAAGCCCATCATGCAACACAGAGCGGGAGCAAGCCATTTGAAGTGACCATCACATCACTGATGCCTTTGATTCGCGAGCAGGCCCACTCAGTTGCCACCATAAAGCACTGCATAGATAAGATTCGCGACACACTGTATTTTCTAAACCCAGGAACCCCCCATTTACAGCTGCTGATCAGTCACTCTTTGCTCTTGCTATGCTATGCAAATCCAGTAGCAGTGGCTTGAAGAGTATAGTGAGAACAAGTTTGTTATCATGTTTGGGGGATTACATATAGAGATGGAAGCACTGCGGTCATTAGGAACCACCCTCAAAGGCAGTGGCTGGATCAGTGCTATTGCTGAAACAGAGGTGGCGTCATCTGCTACAGCAGAGTCATTCCTGACTGTGTCAAGTGTCATGAGGACAAGACTTGCCCATCAGATCACAGCATGCAGCCTGTACACATTGATGAAGGAAGCTCACCGTGACTATTGTTCCGATTGTGGGATGTCAGGCAAATTTCCGATATCCTTTGAAGACTGGCACCAGTGACAGTCCACGGTTCCAGTTTTGGAATTTTGTTCTAGATATGGAGCTCACCATATTCCTCTTGATCCGTTCGTTTAGAGAAGGAGACTTCTAACTCTACCGAGAAGACCTGGCGGAGCTGATTCCGAACTTCTTCGCAAACAACAACAATGCCAGATGGCTCACAGTTAATTGGCAAGATATGATGTTCCTTGATCAGCAACACCCAGATGTCGCCAGGGAGTTTCACAAGGGAAACTTCGTCATTTATAAGTCAAAACGAGAATTTCCTGCCCTGGTAATAGATCAAACTCACGAACAAAACAATGCAGTCATTAAAGGTGATGGTGGGGCTGTTGGACTGACAGATGATCCTGGGGAACTGAGAACATGGAGGGTAGCTGGACCAGAAGTGAATCGTCTAGTTGTTGGCTATTAGACAATATCATGTCTGAAGGACTCATCCACCACAACCAAACATCATGTACTCAGAGGACATTCGTGGAGAAGATCGGGACACTTTAAAGAGTCCTGAACTAGATGAAGAAACAGCAGATCTACTGGTTCTAAACACGAAGACCATTTCAGATCCAACCAGAAGGGCTTGTTCGAACACACGAAGAAAAAGGAAAACAACAATTCAAGTCATTTGTGGATGGTCTGGAGAATGACGATATTAGCTCTTTCTACCATCCAATAAAGAAGAACAAAGTTTCCTTCTTCAAACATGTCAAGGTCGCCAGTAGTTCCAATGAAAAGGCCATGGAAGAGAAGTGCAAGCTGTTTTTCAGACTATTCATCTTCTGTCAGGTCAAACAATTTAATTTGAAAGACTTCTTGAAGATGAGAACCAAACGGCAACGGCAACGGCAAGCTCCATACATGCCCAAAGTCACAGCTGACTGAAATTCTCCAATCCGGACTGACTCTATCAGAAAGAGAACTAGAAGTAGATGACATCGTCATTGATTACTCAGCAAGAAGTTTCAGATGATGACTTGCAGAAACTAGAGAACCTTGTTGTCCTTATGTACGACCGCTCCAGTGCAGCTAGCGGTGTCAACGAGGCGAGGCCGAATCTCTTTGTTTGCAAGCAGAAGACATACGATGCAATTCTACCAACAAGGTGAGGGAGCAAACTAAAAGTGTGGCCTACCAGGGTGGAGTCATGTAGGGTCAGACGACTGCCTCAAATCCCAAAACCAGCACACCTGCTGACTGGGGTTATATTCAAAGTGAAGAGGCGTGAAACATTCATTGAACAACCCTTCCATCAATAGTTGCATGCTGCAAGGAATTAACCAAATGCGGCTGCAAGAAAGACTTTTTCAAGAGGTGCAAATGTTTCTGCGCCGGACTTTCTTGTACCGCTCTGTGCAGCTGTATTTGTGACCAGTAGTGCTGTAGTGAACAGAGTTCAATTGTCGAACATTTGACACAAGATTGTGAATAATCTGTGTATAATTATTTTAGCTTAATGCCATGTTCATGTTCAACTAAGTCAGTCAGTTAGACTCTATAATCATTAAGTCCATTAATATAGTATGTGATATGCCGTTAATAAAATGTGTTTTGATGTTGTAATTTTTGGTTTATTTTATTAATAGTGGTGCTCAAATACCTTCTAGAGTGTAATAAATGAATTCAGTATGCCCCAAACCATACAATTTGACACAAAGGTCACTACAGTCGGTTGAATAGATACTAATTTGCAAGGAATATCTTCATCGCAAGCTTCTGATGGCGGCCATCTTGAAAAAATGGCCGCCACCTTGAAAAAATGGCCGCCACCTTGGATTTTGGGGTCACTAGTCGGACAGATATGTTTTAGTATAACTTATGGATTTATTATGCCACTTTTGGTGTTTGTATCATCAAATGCATGATTTTTCGACTAGCCGCCAACTATATAGATTCCTGAGTTCGACATGAAGATTCCCGAGTTCGATAAGATGCACCTGATGAAAGTCGGCAGATACATCAGCCGAAACGTTGTGAGAATAAAATCTAATCCTCCACTCTATAATAAACACCAATGTGTATTTATTTGCATATTTTTATATGAATAAATATAATATATCCGTCCCGTCACACAAATGTATCGAGTAAAAGAAGTGCTTTTTTTTAAAAAGGCAAGTTTCAACGTTAGACGTAAGGGGCTACTGAGAATTAGGGTGAAGGTTTTGGAGGTCGTCCTAAATTGGGAGCTGTGCAGAGAGATGCTTGATCACATTAGTTTTAAATTTCTTCATGTCAGTACAGTCGAGGAAACAGCAGGGAGCAGGTAGGGAGATCACATGGTTGGCAGCACGAGGAATAAAGCTATTGGAGTAGAAGGCTCTCCGGCATCTGGGGACCTCCACAGTGAATGGATGGAATTTAGCTGATTGTCGGGTTGGTCGAGTGTATTTATGTAAAGGGGGTATCACAGTAGCAAGTTCATCGTATCACATTCCATTGAAGTACTTGTAAAACAAGCACAAAAATGCAACATTGTGGCGATGGGACAGAGCTCGAGCTTGGTGGATAGTGAAATGCCTATTAAATTGGCGACTCTTTTCTGGACCCTGTCTAAGAGGGAGATACTAGTGGATGCTGCACCAGCCCAGATGTGACCACAATACTTCATGCATGGGCCGATGGTGGCTTTGTAGAGATATAGTATACTGTCGTGTGAGAAGTTTTCTAGCTAGGTAGAGGGATCCCACTTTCTTTGTAGCAGCCTTAGCAATGTCTTCTATGTATTTGTTCCAATTCATGTTACCTGTGAATGTTAAGCAGAGGAGTTTGAACGTTGAACTCTCGGATAGGGTGTTATTTGCCGTGACAATCGGTGGGTGAAGAGGTTTCTTGTAATTGTTGAAGGAAATTAGCTTTGTCTTAGACGCATTCGATGTTACCATCTATTTATGACCACATTCCACTACAGACTGGACGATTACTTTCTAAGGATTCAGTCATTGCCTCGGGTATGTGCGCGTCGGTTTTACTCACATGACTAGCCTCAGGATAAAACGATTAGAAGTTGTGGGTTGGAGAGAGAAAGCAAATAGTAAGTCAGACAAGCCCCACTGTCTGAAATGAATTCGAAAAAAAAACCCCTCCACTCTAAATAAAAACTCAGTGGTAGGTTTTTTTCTTTCTTTAGGTCATCAAAAATGAAAAAAATAATATATACAGTGAACCCCCGCTATTCGCAGGCTCACCATTCGCGGTTTCACAAATTCGCGGATTTTCAGCACAAGCATTGACTTAACATTTTCTTCATAAATTCGGTAGAACTTACAAATATGATAATCATTAAAGTTCAACTACGGCCAATATGATAAAAAAAAGACGCAATTAAAAACGCTAATTATTACGTAGGATTCATATTAAATGCGGCTCATACAAAAGCATTGGTAATCCAAATTTTCGCGAACTTATACGTATCTGGAATATTAAAAACAAAATCAACTAACTTGAAAGCAGAAACGGCTAATCTATGCTAATTTTTTATGTTTTCATGCCAAAAAACACGTGCTAATGTACAAAAAACCTGATTTTTTAGTGAACTTTGAGGAATCAAAATCTTTTCATGGATTTTCGCTATTTGCGGGTGTGTATTAAACGTAAGCCCCGCGAATAGCGTTAGCCTACTGTATATAAACTATTACATTACTGACGTCATTCTATAATTTTATGTGAATATTAGTGCGAACACTGGCAAAGCATACTTTTTTTCCGTAATTTTTGAAGGAGACTTCACACTAGTATTAGAATAGTAGTCCGAAAAATCCAAATAATACATGGAAAAAAGGTTTTCTAAAATATAAAAAAAGTAAGAATAAAAAGGATCTTATAACAAATCGTATCGAACCTTTTTTTCTTTTTTTGTTCACAGACTTCTGGAAGCGATCCAAACGAACTGTATGGCCTTGCTGGAACTGTTTCTGGATTTTTCCGGTTGTGTCAGCGTATAATCGATTTCTTCTTATACAGATTGGAAACAGGCGTAGACACTTGTACTTTTTTTTTCTATTTCTTTTTCTGAGATACCAACGCGTCGGCTTCCGACCACTTGCTGCCGGAACCTATCGACCTCGGTGCACGAGAATCGGGCCGAAGATGCGCGCTTATTTATTTGTTTCGTTTTGTTTGTCGACATCGGATGAGGTTATTAATATGCTACGGAAGCCAGGGAAATCCATCAACATAAAGATCAATATTCTATCTGCTATTTTGGAGTTTTCTAGAGCTGAGTGGATCCAGCAATAATATTGCATATCGCCTTGATATATTACTTTGCCAACTAGGAACAGTGTTTTTATTTGGAGCTATTTCTGCCGTTTTTACGCGTGCTTCTATCTATCTATCTATCTATCTATCTATCTATCTATCTATCTATGCAATCCTATGTATACAGTAAGGTGAGTTTTACCCCCAGTACCATTGATGGGCATAGTTCTCTGACCAAAAACTACCCATACAAATCTGTTTTATAAGCGATTTAGACAAATTATGTGTACATGTTTTTAAAATCCAAGACAAAAAATATTTTCACTAAAATTCATCGATTTTTATATTTAATCCAATCAGCTGTTTTCACTTTGATTACTAATTTCAGAGCTGCAGTAGGAATAATTACCCCATAGTACTAAATTCTCATCCTTCAACCCATCACACATGAAAGAAATCTAATTAAATTAATTATTTCGTATTACACCGTGTGTTTGTTCACTTCCTTTTAATCACTACGCCTACCAGCGATATCACGACTAAGAAAACTTTATCAAGTTAGGTTTTCTGATTAAAAACAATAAAGAAAATACCCAGATCTTCATCCCGATAGCGTGCTTCGATTATGCATAATAAAACGACCACTACATGACTTTGTTTGAAATTCAAATTTGTAAATATTAGGATCTTTTTCCACTTTCGTTGGTAACATATGCGTACTTCGATTTTCAATATAATTACTGCCATGTTTGTCGTTTGCATATGGCGAACAAACTTTTAGAAAGAAATGCACAACATTTAAAAAATGGCAAAAGCAATCCGTAAAAAAAAAATACAATTTTTATTTACAACAAGCTACCAACTTTACCCCCCGCCCCTCAATTTATTGGTGAAAAAAAGAGAAATGTTGGGCCTCGCGTCTGATATCGAAAAAAATCATCATAGTAGCAGTAATTTGCACGTGTGAAGTAGTTCAAACAGATACAATTGTTGCTATATTAACTGGGTCGAGCATATGTACGCAGACAGTATTTTGGTTAGACTGATTTCAAAATGCCTCATTTGTTTAGGTATGAATTCGATAAACTGTAACTGGATATTACTACGGCGTATATTTTTTCAAGAGACTGAGTGTCTGATGCATGCAATTTTTGTACGTTATCTATTATTGAAATCGGAGCCGGTTGTTGAACGCAATACGCGTTTTCGTTTTTATACTGATTGTTAAACAAGAGTTCAATAAACTATCATTTAAAACTGGACTACAAATATTTTGTGCGAAATAAAAGTTCACATCTACTAGATATTTTCTATTTAATATCAGTAAATCTTTGTTATCTTTCTAATTAAACGTTGAACTTCTTAAAAAATACTACTTAGAAAATTCATTTATTTACAAAAAGCAATAATCCTATGAAACAGTACCTACCTTCCAGTGTTTGTGCAGATGATATTAATCAAAGAAATACTCGCCTCTGTTTCATTATTACTTACTAAATAATGCAAACGTTTAAAGGTTGATTATTATTCATAAATTTGATAATTAAAGTACAGAACAATTAATACTTACAAAGAGTTTAAAGAAATTCGCTTAAAATACTTATATGGGGTTCAGGGATAGAACAGGAATTTCTTGAGTTTCTTAAGTTCCTCAATTTTCCAGAGCAACGCAGGAAAACGAATCCTGCCTGTTAAATATATATTTATCGATCTAATGATTCGTGTAACTGATCGTCTAGATAAAACGTCATGCAGTATCTACGCTCCCTTTATGGTTTGATGGATTACGCAGTCATTTGGTTATTCCCAAACCTCAGTTTTAATGGATGACGCATCCAATGTTCACAGGAACAAACAAACAAACAAGATCCACAAAGTTTTAATAGTATACTGGACGTTCGCCTAGTAAACGACCCGTGACCCTATGTCGTCTCACGAGTCGTCCAGATAAAATACCTTTTCTCCACTCTCTCAGATTTGATGGATGACGTCATTATCTCGTGCCGTCATCAACTATGCTCAGTTATACCCATCTACGTCATAAAAATGATTGCGTCATCATATGTGACGTCATCCAATGTACTTAGTTATCTCGATCTCCGCTTTAATGGATAACTTCGTCTTTTAGTACGTTCCCGCTTTTGTGACATCATAATTTTGAAGCCGTAATCCAGCGTGCAAGATAACTAACCAGATAACAACCAATAAAGATCCACAAAGTTTTAGTAGGATATATATATATATATATATATATATATATATATACGCTGATCTTTGTTTTGTTATTTTTTTTACTGGCGATAGTACACCAGTATTTACCGGTGCGTTTATTATTTGTCAAGACAATAACAACACAAAAAGTCAGCGTAACATTATAGGCGATAAACAAGTCGTCCCTAAACGTAGCAGATTATTCTGCTCTATGTGTAAAACGCTAGACTACGAATATTTATATCGAGGGTTCGATCCCTGCAAGGGTAGTCATGATGATGACGACTCATAGCTAAAAATACTATTTGGAAATTTTCGGATACTGTAAGGAATATAAAATTCAGAACGTGTTTTCTTCATAAACACCCAATATATATATATATATATATATATATATATATATATATATATATATATATATATATATATATAGTGGGGAAGGAAGATAAAGATATAATTTCCTTTTCTTTTAATCTATACATATCTACCTATTTAAGTAAATGAATACCCAATGTGTTAAATGAATACTAATATATATATATATATATATATATATATATATATATAAGTATTTATTTATATAGTATAAATAATTATAGCTGCTTCGCCATTTTCCGACTCATCAATTCGTGCTCAGACGTTTAAAGATAACCAACATTTTACCCTCTGAGCTGACAAACTTTCTACTATGTATCTCGTATATAACTGAAATGCTATATATGCTGAAATAATTTAAAGAATTTACTAGTTATTAGATTTACTATTAGTATATACATTTTCGTCCGAATACAAAGATGGTGTCTATGTAAATCTAAATGCGCTGCTGGTGACAAATATGACATCTATCTAATATACAGTCCTAATCAATATAGTATTTCTGAAAGAAACTGAAACGAAAAAATTATTGTTATTCTAAAGAACCATGTTTTGTTGGTGTACCAGTAGCTTGTTTTAACACCTCTAAACCTAAACCCTAAAATCATGGACTCTACGGCTACACTAGGGACAGTTTTCCATGTGGCAAGGACACTTCCTATGAGGACGATAACTATATGTGTTCCGTGTTGCACCGCTTTCATATTTGCCCTTTATCGCCCCCTCACAAGTGGGGTTGCTGTCATCGAGCAGATCTTTTACAAAATTAACAAGATCCTGGCTGCTCACCCTTTTGCAAACTTTTGTGGTGACTTTAATGTTTACAATGTTGAGTGGCTAGTCCACTCAAACAAGATTGACGATGACGGTGTGTTTTGACACGACTTCTCCCTTGCATACGAGCTTACCTAAACTGTTGACCAGCCAACACGTGTACCTGACGCTGATGGGCATTTCGCAAGCCTTCTAAATCTCTTTTCTGACAACTTGCATTGAACAGTGCACATCTACTGTCCTGTCTCTTCTAGGATCTTCCGACCAATCATTTGTCCCAATTAAGATCAAAACGAAGCTTAACACGTCTTCTGATGTTCTTTTTCCACCGCAAATTTTATCGATGTTCAAGCTTTAAATCCTACATATCAGAAATCCCTTTTAAATTCCACTTTCAAAAGGAATGTGTCTTGCATCACATTTGACCTATATCAGTTGTTTGCAGCTGGTATTGAGCGCTTCATACCCTACAAAACATTCCAACAGCGACCGAACAGCCAGCCATGATATACCCCGAATGCGCCGCCGCTATTGCTCACAAAAACCATTACTTCAATTGCTTTTTACGAAATAGATTCCCCGAAACCAAAGCCTCTTTTAATACTAAAAAAGAGTTATGTAAAACGCTAATGAGTCCTATGCCAAATCAGTTTAGCCTAGAGTGGCCGATCAGAGGCTTTGGAGAATAACAAGCAAGGTTTTTAACATGTGCAATGCCTCTATCCCAACCATGATAAATGGACCAGCGGTGATATCCTCAGCGTCTGACTAAGCAAAAGTTTTCGCAAAGAATTTTGTAGCAAATTTCACCCACTGAACCAGTGGCACTTATACTCAAAATTCCCCTCCATAACCGAACCCCCCTAAGCGACAGTCAAATAACTGTCCGTGATGTTATCAAACTGACCAAGAACTTTTCCCAGTCAAAATGAATGGTTCTCTCCTTGAGGAACAATCCTTCTTTGATAAGCTTCAGTGGTTTACTTTCATCCCAGACCTGAAATGGAACACGTACATCAAATCTGTTGCTAAAGTTGCTAAAAAAGGTTGAATCATTCTACCGCTCTAGAAGGTACCTCACCTCTGACACAAACCCCTCCCTGTATAAGAGCCATATACGACCTAAGATAGAGTACTGATGTCATATCTGGGGAGGTGTCGTTCGGGGCACCCCCTATTGTCTTGACAGGGTACAACATTGCAATCTAGTCGGGGATAATCTCTTCTCTTCCCTACAATCTCCTTCACACAGAAGTGATGTTGCTAGACGCTCTCTACTATATAGTTATGTCTATGTCATTTGCTCGACTGAACTCTAATCTCTGGTATACCCCTATAAACATTCACAGTAGGAATTCGTCTATCTACAACCACAGCAAATAACTTTCTTTTCTCTCTTCGTACCCGAAACCAAACGAAACTTCTATGAACAAGGTTTCTTTCCGAGAACATCCCATATGTGGACGAAGTTACTACAGCATGGTCATCTTCAAGTCTAATGTGAACAAATACTTTTTGAGCCGTCCCCTGTGATAATCAATTCATCTTCTGCCTATCCTACCCATTGGTGTTATCCTCTCGTGGAGGCGATTATAGTCACTGACACTCTCTGTAACCGTTATCCTCGAATGGCCTCTGTGCCTTGGTAAGTGGTAAGTCACACACACACACACACACACAGAGAGAGAGAGAGAGAGAGAGAGAGAGAGGGAGAGAGAAAGAGAGAGGTTTGATATAGCTTTTATTGCTGGTTAGAATGTTATTTTTTATTGTCATTTAGTTCCATCTCGACCTCCTTGGGCATTCAAGGTTCTAACATTAAAATCTTTGAATTTAGTTGATGACATTTGACATTTCTTCAATTCGTTGAGTCTGCTGGCGTTACCAAAGCAATCCGATTTTTATCACGAGCAGAAAGAAAGCAAGCAATAACAATAGAAATAAAAACAAATATCGACAAAAAAGACAAATTTAGTGTTATTCTCATCAAAATCTTGCTCAAGGCAATAAACGCTCACAACAAATCTCTTATTATACTTAAGCTGAGTTAATCAACGTTAGTTTCCGTAAGGCTTTTTTCCTATATATTTTAATAACACAAAATAAATGTTTAAATATTCCTCAATTCTCGGATTCGGTTATGTTTGACACTCTCACACACTCTCACTGTATGTTGTTTCGCTCCCAGCTCTTATTTTATACACTGTCTATAGCTCGCGCTTCTGTAACTCTCTGTTTTTTTCACAATAAAGAGTAATCAATTGTTTCCTTCTACTCCCACTCTCCTCTGTTTCAAAACTAACGAAGAAAGACAGCGTGTGGTGATACTATTCAACCCGGAGCTTGAGAGGGAAAAAGAGAGAGAGAGAGAGACAGAGAGAGAGAAAAGAGAGAGGGGGAACAGAGAGAGAAATACAGAGAAAGAGAGAGAGAGAGAGAGGGAAATAGGGAAGAAGAGAGAAATAAGTGGAGAGAAAGTACGAATTGAAGGAGAATAATTTGGGATAATATCTTTTTATTTAAAAATATTTAACTGGGTTTACAAACTCATATTTTACCAATTCAAAACATTTAACCCGATATAACGAATCAGATTGTCTAGTAACTTTTAATAATATGACAATTATAAGAAACCATTTTAACCATCGATTGCCATGGTCGATAGCACCCTACCCGTTAGTCTAACGTTCAAACTTTTTTTTTAACATGGTTCACCCTAAACAAGGCAGGCCGCCACTGCAGACGTAAGGGGCTACTGAGAAAAAAGAAGAGGGGAGAAGGTGGAGGGTCAGCCTAAATTGGGATCTGCGCAGCGAGATGTCTGTTTACATTAGTTTTAAATTTCTGCATGTCAGTACTGTCGGGAAAACAGGGGGCAGGGAGGGAGTTTCCGTAAGGCTTTTTTCCTATATATTTTAATAACACAAAATAAATGTTTAAATATTCCTCAATTCTCGGATTGGGTTATGTTTGACATTCTCACACATTCTCACTGTATGCTGTTTGACTGCTTAGCTAACATGTACAGGTAACATGAATTGGAACAAAAACATAGAAGGTCTGCTGCAAAGAAGGTGAGTTCCCTCTACTGGGCTAGAACACTTCTCACACCTGCGAGTATTCTATATCTTTACAAAGCCACCATTCGCCCATGTATGGAGTATTGTTGTCATATCTGGGCTGGTGTACCAACCACTAGTTACTCCTGAGAAAGAGCCCCAAAAACCTCTAAACTTATAGGTCCCACACTGTCAACCAAGTTCCAGCCCCTATCCGATCGCCGGAATGTTGCGTCCCTGTGCCTGCTTCACTCCCAGCTTCCTGTTTATTCGATTGTACAAACACGTAATATTTAAATGTAATATTAACAAATTTCCTCATTTAGGATGCCCCTATAAAAACTGGCCCCTAATTCAGTAGCCCCTTACATCTCAGTCGCAATGGGCCTTGTTTGGAGTAAATTAAAGTAAAATCAATAAAAATAGAAAATAAAGATTTTTAATATCGTAATCTCTATATTGAATACAGGTATCAGTTTTTTGTAATGCTCTGATACGAATAAAGTAATGGGGGATGAGGAGATGCAAATGAACAAAAACAAAAAGACGTGGCCAGAAAAGAGGAATGAAGAAAGGATAGTAGAAAGAGTAACGGAAGGAACGCTAAGGAAGTGGGAGAAGGAGGAAGGGGATAAAATATAAAAATGTCGGATGGTAGAAAAGAAAGTAGGAAGAGTAGCGAGATGAACGCTAAGGAAGTGGAGGGAGGAAGAAGGGGATGAAATGTAAATATGTCGGATGGAAGAAAGGAAAGTAAGAAAGGTAGCGGGAGGAACGCTAACCAACTAGGAATAGGAGGAAGGGTATAAAATATAAAAATGTCGGATGGAAGAAAGAATACTAGGAAGAGTAGCGGAAGTAAGGTAAGTAAGTGGGAGGAGGAGGAAAGGGATACAATATAACAATGTCGGCTGGAAGAAACGAAAAGTAGGAAGAGTAGCGGAAGTAAGGTAAGTAAGTGAGAGGAGGAGGAAGGGGATAAAATACAAACATGTCGTATGGGTGAAAGAAAAGTAGGAAGAGTAGCGGAAGTAAGGTAAGTAAGTGGGAGGAGTAGGAAAGGGATACAATATAACAATGTCGGATGGAAGAAAAGAAAAGTCGGAAGAGTAGCGGAAGTAAGGTAAGTAAGTGGGAAGAGATGGAAGGGGATTTAATATAAGAATGTCGGATGGATGAAAGAAAAGTAGGAAGAGTAGCGAGAGTAACGCTAAGGAAGTGGAGGGAGGAGGAATGGGATAACATATAAAACATGTCGGATGGATGAAAGAAAAGTAGGAAGAGTAGCGGAAGTAAGGTAAGTAAGTGGAAGGAGGAGGAAGGGGATAACATATAAAAATGTCGGATGGATGAAAGAAAAGTAGGAAGAGTAGCGGAAGTAAGGTAAGTAAGTGTTAGGAGGAGGAAGGGAATAACATATAAAAATGTCGGATTGATGAAAGAAAAGTCGGAAGAGTAGCGAGAGTAACGCTAAGGAAGTGGAAGGAGGAGGAAGGGGATAAAATATAAAAATGTCAGATGGAAGAAAGGAAAGTAGGAAGAGTAGCGGAAGTAAGGTAAGTAAGTGGAAGGAGGAGGAAGGGGATAACATATAAAAATGTCGGATTGATGAAAGAAAAGTCGGAAGAGTAGCGAGAGTAACGCTAAGGAAGTGGAAGGAGGAGGAAGGGGATAAAATATAAAAATGTCAGATGGAAGAAAGGAAAGTAGGAAGAGTAGCGGAAGTAAGGTAAGTAAGTGGAAGGAGGAGGAAGGGGATAAAATATAAAAATGTCAGATGGAAGAAAGGAAAGTAGGAAGAGTAGCGGAAGTAAGGTAAGTAAGTGGAAGGAGGAGGAAGGGGATAACATATAAAAATGTCGGATTGATGAAAGAAAAGCTGGAAGAGTAGCGAGAGTAACGCTAAGGAAGTGGAAGGAGGAGGAAGGGGATAAAATATAAAAATGTCAGATGGAAGAAAGGAAAGTAGGAAGAGTAGCGGAAGTAAGGTAAGTAAGTGGAAGGAGGAGGAAGGGGATAACATATAAAAATGTCGGATTGATGAAAGAAAAGTCGGAAGAGTAGCGAGAGTAACGCTAAGGAAGTGGAAGGAGGAGGAAGGGGATAAAATATAAAAATGTCAGATGGAAGAAAGGAAAGTAGGAAGAGTAGCGGAAGTAAGGTAAGTAAGTGGAAGGAGGAGGAAGGGGATAAAATATAAAAATGTCAGATGGAAGAAAGGAAAGTAGGAAGAGTAGCGGAAGTAAGGTAAGTAAGTGGAAGGAGGAGGAAGGGGATAAAATATAAAAATGTCAGATGGAAGAAAGGAAAGTAGGAAGAGTAGCGGAAGTAAGGTAAGTAAGTGGAAGGAGGAGGAAGGGGATAAAATATAAAAATGTCAGATGGAAGAAAGGAAAGTAGGAAGAGTAGCGGAAGTAAGGTAAGTAAGTGGAAGGAGGAGGAAGGGGATAACATATAAAAATGTCGGATTGATGAAAGAAAAGTCGGAAGAGTAGCGAGAGTAACGCTAAGGAAGTGGAAGGAGGAGGAAGGGGATAAAATATAAAAATGTCAGATGGAAGAAAGGAAAGTAGGAAGAGTAGCGGAAGTAAGGTAAGTAAGTGGAAGGAGGAGGAAGGGGATAAAATATAAAAATGTCGGATTGATGAAAGAAAAGTCGGAAGAGTAGCGAGAGTAACGCTAAGGAAGTGGAAGGAGGAGGAAGGGGATAAAATATAAAAATGTCAGATGGAAGAAAGGAAAGTAGGAAGAGTAGCGGAAGTAAGGTAAGTAAGTGGAAGGAAGAGGGAGGGGATAAAATATAAAAATGTCAGATGGAAGAAAGGAAAGTAGGAAGAGTAGCGGAAGTAAGGTAAGTAAGTGGAAGGAGGAGGAAGGGGATAAAATATAAAAATGTCAGATGGAAGAAAGGAAAGTAGGAAGAGTAGCGGAAGTAAGGTAAGTAAGTGGAAGGAGGAGGAAGGGGATAAAATATAAAAATGTCAGATGGAAGAAAGGAAAGTAGGAAGAGTAGCGGAAGTAAGGTAAGTAAGTGGAAGGAGGAGGAAGGGGATAACATATAAAAATGTCGGATTGATGAAAGAAAAGTCGGAAGAGTAGCGAGAGTAACGCTAAGGAAGTGGAAGGAGGAGGAAGGGGATAAAATATAAAAATGTCAGATGGAAGAAAGGAAAGTAGGAAGAGTAGCGGAAGTAAGGTAAGTAAGTGGAAGGAGGAGGAAGGGGATAAAATATAAAAATGTCAGATGGAAGAAAGGAAAGTAGGAAGAGTAGCGGAAGTAAGGTAAGTAAGTGGAAGGAGGAGGAAGGGGATAAAATATAAAAATGTCAGATGGAAGAAAGGAAAGTAGGAAGAGTAGCGGAAGTAAGGTAAGTAAGTGGAAGGAGGAGGAAGGGGATAAAATATAAAAATGTCGGATTGATGAAAGAAAAGTCGGAAGAGTAGCGAGAGTAACGCTAAGGAAGTGGAAGGAGGAGGAAGGGGATAAAATATAAAAATGTCAGATGGAAGAAAGGAAAGTAGGAAGAGTAGCGGAAGTAAGGTAAGTAAGTGGAAGGAGGAGGAAGGGGATAAAATATAAAAATGTCAGATGGAAGAAAGGAAAGTAGGAAGAGTAGCGGAAGTAAGGTAAGTAAGTGGAAGGAGGAGGAAGGGGATAAAATATAAAAATGTCAGATGGAAGAAAGGAAAGTAGGAAGAGTAGCGGAAGTAAGGTAAGTAAGTGGAAGGAGGAGGAAGGGGATAAAATATAAAAATGTCAGATGGAAGAAAGGAAAGTAGGAAGAGTAGCGGAAGTAAGGTAAGTAAGTGGAAGGAGGAGGAAGGGGATAAAATATAAAAATGTCAGATGGAAGAAAGGAAAGTAGGAAGAGTAGCGGAAGTAAGGTAAGTAAGTGGAAGGAGGAGGAAGGGGATAAAATATAAAAATGTCAGATGGAAGAAAGGAAAGTAGGAAGAGTAGCAGAAGTAAGGTAAGTAAGTGGAAGGAGGAGGAAGGGGATAAAATATAAAAATGTCAGATGGAAGAAAGGAAAGTAGGAAGAGTAGCGGAAGTAAGGTAAGTAAGTGGAAGGAGGAGGAAGGGGATAAAATATAAAAATGTCAGATGGAAGAAAGGAAAGTAGGAAGAGTAGCGGAAGTAAGGTAAGTAAGTGGAAGGAGGAGGAAGGGGATAAAATATAAAAATGTCAGATGGAAGAAAGGAAAGTAGGAAGAGTAGCGGAAGTAAGGTAAGTAAGTGGAAGGAGGAGGAAGGGGATAACATATAAAAATGTCGGATTGATGAAAGAAAAGTCGGAAGAGTAGCGAGAGTAACGCTAAGGAAGTGGAAGGAGGAGGAAGGGGATAAAATATAAAAATGTCAGATGGAAGAAAGGAAAGTAGGAAGAGTAGCGGAAGTAAGGTAAGTAAGTGGAAGGAGGAGGAAGGGGATAAAATATAAAAATGTCAGATGGAAGAAAGGAAAGTAGGAAGAGTAGCGGAAGTAAGGTAAGTAAGTGGAAGGAGGAGGAAGGGGATAAAATATAAAAATGTCAGATGGAAGAAAGGAAAGTAGGAAGAGTAGCGGAAGTAAGGTAAGTAAGTGGAAGGAGGAGGAAGGGGATAACATATAAAAATGTCGGATTGATGAAAGAAAAGTCGGAAGAGTAGCGAGAGTAACGCTAAGGAAGTGGAAGGAGGAGGAAGGGGATAAAATATAAAAATGTCAGATGGAAGAAAGGAAAGTAGGAAGAGTAGCGGAAGTAAGGTAAGTAAGTGGAAGGAGGAGGAAGGGGATAAAATATAAAAATGTCAGATGGAAGAAAGGAAAGTAGGAAGAGTAGCGGAAGTAAGGTAAGTAAGTGGAAGGAGGAGGAAGGGGATAAAATATAAAAATGTCAGATGGAAGAAAGGAAAGTAGGAAGAGTAGCGGAAGTAAGGTAAGTAAGTGGAAGGAGGAGGAAGGGGATAAAATATAAAAATGTCAGATGGAAGAAAGGAAAGTAGGAAGAGTAGCGGAAGTAAGGTAAGTAAGTGGAAGGAGGAGGAAGGGGATAAAATATAAAAATGTCAGATGGAAGAAAGGAAAGTAGGAAGAGTAGCGGAAGTAAGGTAAGTAAGTGGAAGGAGGAGGAAGGGGATAAAATATAAAAATGTCAGATGGAAGAAAGGAAAGTAGGAAGAGTAGCAGAAGTAAGGTAAGTAAGTGGAAGGAGGAGGAAGGGGATAAAATATAAAAATGTCAGATGGAAGAAAGGAAAGTAGGAAGAGTAGCGGAAGTAAGGTAAGTAAGTGGAAGGAGGAGGAAGGGGATAAAATATAAAAATGTCAGATGGAAGAAAGGAAAGTAGGAAGAGTAGCGGAAGTAAGGTAAGTAAGTGGAAGGAGGAGGAAGGGGATAAAATATAAAAATGTCAGATGGAAGAAAGGAAAGTAGGAAGAGTAGCGGAAGTAAGGTAAGTAAGTGGAAGGAGGAGGAAGGGGATAAAATATAAAAATGTCAGATGGAAGAAAGGAAAGTAGGAAGAGTAGCAGAAGTAAGGTAAGTAAGTGGAAGGAGGAGGAAGGGGATAAAATATAAAAATGTCAGATGGAAGAAAGGAAAGTAGGAAGAGTAGCGGAAGTAAGGTAAGTAAGTGGAAGGAGGAGGAAGGGGATAAAATATAAAAATGTCAGATGGAAGAAAGGAAAGTAGGAAGAGTAGCGGAAGTAAGGTAAGTAAGTGGAAGGAGGAGGAAGGGGATAAAATATAAAAATGTCAGATGGAAGAAAGGAAAGTAGGAAGAGTAGCGGAAGTAAAGTAAGTAAGTGGAAGGAGGAGGAAGGGGATAAAATATAAAAATGTCAGATGGAAGAAAGGAAAGTAGGAAGAGTAGCAGAAGTAAGGTAAGTAAGTGGAAGGAGGAGGAAGGGGATAAAATATAAAAATGTCAGATGGAAGAAAGGAAAGTAGGAAGAGTAGCGGAAGTAAGGTAAGTAAGTGGAAGGAGGAGGAAGGGGATAAAATATAAAAATGTCAGATGGAAGAAAGGAAAGTAGGAAGAGTAGCGGAAGTAAGGTAAGTAAGTGGAAGGAGGAGGAAGGGGATAAAATATAAAAATGTCAGATGGAAGAAAGGAAAGTAGGAAGAGTAGCGGAAGTAAGGTAAGTAAGTGGAAGGAGGAGGAAGGGGATAAAATATAAAAATGTCAGATGGAAGAAAGGAAAGTAGGAAGAGTAGCGGAAGTAAGGTAAGTAAGTGGAAGGAGGAGGAAGGGGATAAAATATAAAAATGTCAGATGGAAGAAAGGAAAGTAGGAAGAGTAGCGGAAGTAAGGTAAGTAAGTGGAAGGAGGAGGAAGGGGATAAAATATAAAAATGTCAGATGGAAGAAAGGAAAGTAGGAAGAGTAGCGGAAGTAAGGTAAGTAAGTGGAAGGAGGAGGAAGGGGATAAAATATAAAAATGTCAGATGGAAGAAAGGAAAGTAGGAAGAGTAGCGGAAGTAAGGTAAGTAAGTGGAAGGAGGAGGAAGGGGATAAAATATAAAAATGTCAGATGGAAGAAAGGAAAGTAGGAAGAGTAGCAGAAGTAAGGTAAGTAAGTGGAAGGAGGAGGAAGGGGATAAAATATAAAAATGTCAGATGGAAGGAAGGAAAGTAGGAAGAGTAGCGGAAGTAAGGTAAGTAAGTGGAAGGAGGAGGAAGGGGATAAAATATAAAAATGTCAGATGGAAGAAAGGAAAGTAGGAAGAGTAGCGGAAGTAAGGTAAGTAAGTGGAAGGAGGAGGAAGGGGATAAAATATAAAAATGTCAGATGGAAGAAAGGAAAGTAGGAAGAGTAGCGGAAGTAAGGTAAGTAAGTGGAAGGAGGAGGAAGGGGATAAAATATAAAAATGTCAGATGGAAGAAAGGAAAGTAGGAAGAGTAGCGGAAGTAAGGTAAGTAAGTGGAAGGAGGAGGAAGGGGATAAAATATAAAAATGTCAGATGGAAGAAAGGAAAGTAGGAATAGTAGCGGAAGTAAGGTAAGTAAGTGGAAGGAGGAGGAAGGGGATAAAATATAAAAATGTCAGATGGAAGAAAGGAAAGTAGGAAGAGTAGCTGAAGGTATAAAGAGGGAAAGTTCACTAGCTTATTTTACACGCTTAACTTGCAACTTTCCGTGAAGTATAATCTAGTTTTACTTGACGTTGTCTGGGAATCATTTTAGTTTATTTTCGTTACGTTTTTTTTTTCAAACTATGCCGCCTTTTTAATCAAATATTATATATTCTTTTTTAAATCGAATTTTAAAAGTTAAATTTAATTATAACGGTCAGTACATTAGTAATTTAATAAACTTTTTATAAACTTTTACGAATTTTTAAAAAAGATATGTTGTTTTAAATTCTATTCATAAAATTATGAGATGTAAATAGTCTGTAAAATCTTCAATATTTTAATTCGTGAAGATTTACAAAGAATTTTAAAGCCAGTTTAAATGGCTTTCTATTAAACAGTTTAAATGCTTTCAAATTCCCGTAAAATTTTGAAGGGCCGCGAAGAAATTTTTTTTCTGCTATAAACAAAATATTAAACTGGCCGACTTGTTCATGAATAAATTGAAATGCATTCTGGTAGATGTCATTCTGTAAGATGTTTTAATAGGATTAAAACAAATTCGTTTTATTTTATGCTATTACATTTTTGATTTCAATAAAAATTGATTACTAGTAAATAAACAAATAATGTGTATATCCCATAGAGGTGGGAAACCAACATGCATACACGGACACAAAAGTTGTCTCAAAATTTTTTTATTAATGTAGAGATTTATTAACTTTAATAAATCAGGTGAAATTACATAAACACTTGACTAAACCTTTTTCTTAACGCCTAAATTAATCGTTTAAAATTGGCCAGCAGACATTTCAAATCGAGTTCGAATTATTAATGTTTATCTAATTTGCCTAAGATCTCCAGACGGACTGTAAACTTAACTTTCAAGTCACATTATTTAATGATATCAAGCTTTTCCTCGCTCGTAGAAG
>OY744530.1:69795939-69820939 GCA_963556195.1 Sepiola atlantica
AAATTTTTTTTTTTGTTTTTTTTTGTTTTTTTTTGTGTCTTAAATAACTAATATAAGTTAGCAAAACATTTATATGGAACAAAACGTGGATTTAATATAAGAAACGTTTATGTTTTTGTCTTTTAAGGGAAGTGGGGTCTGATCAACTCTGCTGGGAAGCCATGAAATTAAATACTGTCTTGTTTTTAAATTCCCGAAACAGTTTTTCATGGTAAACAACTGATGATCCCTTAAAATAGTGTTAGAAACTAACTAATATAATAACTGTAAAAAATAAATTGACTTACATGAGTGATTTTCCACTGGAAGACTTGAGACTATAAGTTTGTTTTTATTTTTTTAAAATTTTTTTTTTATATAGTTTTAATGGTTGAGAAACTTCCGAGACTATATATATATATAATATATATATATAATATATATGGTAAAATGAAAAAGGAAAACCAAAAACTGGATGTTTTTTATGTGTACATCAACGTTTCGTCTTTATTTATAAGACTTCATCAGGATGATGATATAGGGAAAAGATATCATGCAAGCACAGATACATGTAGGGTAGACATGTTGGGAAGAAAAATAAAATAAAATGAAAAATAATGGCAGCGTCTTGCTGGACGTCCGTACTTGTTAGAGAATGAAAATGAGTACGGACGTCCAGCAAGACGCTGCCATTATTTTTCATTTTATTTTATTTTTCTTCCCAACATGTCTACCCTACATGTATCTGTGCTTGCATGATATCTTTTCCCTATATCATCATCCTGATGAAGTCTTATAAATAAAGACGAAACGTTGATGTACACATAAAAAACATCCAGTTTTTGGTTTTCCTTTTTCATTTTACCATCACGTCGGATTACCTTCATCCTTCTCTTCCCATAATATATATATATATAATATAATATATATATATAATATATATATATAATATATATATAATATATATATATAATATATATACCGTATTTCTTAATTGGGAGAGTTTCCCAGCAGAGTGCTCAATTATTAATGCAAAAGTAAAATTAACTAAATAATTAATAAGAGCATGATATTTATTAATATTAAATAAAGTGTTACAACAACATCCGGACCAAGGTTTCAGATCCGAGAAAATCGGACCTTCATCAGCGGAGTCGTATAGCTTAATGAGTGAGAACAACCGCCAGGAAATTCAAAATATTGTCCGTTGGAAAGATGGAACACTTTCAGGTTTAAAATTGTCACGTGCGTGGAATATTCGTAGTCAGTTATGGAAAAGTTTCAGATCAAAACAACAGCAACGCTGTACATCGAAAAAGCAAGAATTTAAATGGGAATAACGTTAACAGTTGGACAGATGGGAACCTAGCATGTTTAAATTGTCACGTGCGTGGAATTACGTGGCCCGTTATGGAAAGTATTCAAAATTAACTAATAGAGACGCTATATATCTCATCGAAAGTAAATGGAGATAACGTTAAAAATAAAAATAAAAATAAAAATAAAAATAAAAATATAAATATAAATATAAAAATATAATTTTATTTTTATTTTTATTTTTAACGTTTTCTCCATTTACTTTCGATAAGATATATAGCGTCTCTATTAGTTAATTTTGAATACTTTCCATAACGGGCCACGTAATTCCACGCACGTGACAATTTAAACATGCTAGGTTCCCATCTGTCCAACTGTTAACGTTATTCCCATTTAAATTCTTGCTTTTTCGATGTACAGCGTTGCTGTTGTTTTGATCTGAAACTTTTCCATAACTGACTACGAATATTCCACGCACGTGACAATTTTAAACCTGAAAGTGTTCCATCTTTCCAACGGACAATATTTTGAATTTCCTGGCGGTTGTTCTCACTCATTAAGCTATACGACTCCGCTGATGAAGGTCCGATTTTCTCGGATCTGAAACCTTGGTCCGGATGGTGTATATAATATATATATATATATAATATTTGTAAATAAATATTAATTATTTTAATACCTACAGACATCGATGTTTCATGCTAACGCAATCTTCAGTGCAGGAAGCTAATTCTCAACGGTCGGCGGGCGCGAACTCTGATCACAAATCGCCACTGATTCGTAGTCAAGAGTCTTATCCCATCGCCCATAGACAATAAGTTAGTAATTAGAGAGGAATTTAAATGTAAATAGCGTTATATATATATATATATATATATATATATATATATTCCATGAAAATGCCAGTATACTGAAATCATATGCCCTTAATAGGGTTAAGATGAACATTCATATACACTAAACACTAAATTTACAAAAGCAAAGAAATTTCCAAATTTTTACACTTTGATTGTCATTAAGGGTATGCGAGCACAACAGGGCTATCTATCTTACTGGTAGGAATTTTTCTTATAAAAAAATATAAACATTGTTACTATTTTAGCACTGTTAATATAAGCATTGCCAATAAACATTTTAACTGGTATTTTACTTACCTTTATAGTATCCTTATCAATCACGCCCGAGTGGAACCGTTATTCATACGACACAAGCAGCATTGTTATGTATTAAGGAAAATGAAGGTATTCTTGTTGTATATAAGTCAATTTTTAGTTTCACACTTTAATTTATTAGAATTAACAACTTTCACAATTTATTTTTATATATAAACGATTTTTACTGTATTTTTTCAACAATACAATACATTTTTTTACAATTCAGATTGAAGATCCGCAAACAAGAATTTTAAATCTTATAAATTAAAAAAAAGTGAACTGTAAACATTGGTATTTTTCATTTTCTCTGAACTAAAAACAGTACTCTACGGCTCTAATATCACAAATATAGGCAACAGAATGGCACTTTATTTCGGTTCTTACTTTGTAACTTTGCCTAAGGGTTCAACACGTAGCCTACAGCCAAAGTCTAACTTCTTACTGGATCGACCTAGGCCCAGTCGATATTAGGTAGCTTCCCTAAGAACATCAGATCGATCAGAACGTTTGTCAATAAAAGAAGACGATGAGTTCCAGCCGAATTCCCTTCGGAAAAGCCTAAGAGATTTTGTATAAACAGTTAATTCTTGTTCGATGTTTTGCGCTGAAGAAAAATTCCTACCAGTAAAATACATAGCCCTGTTGTGCTTGCATACCCTTAATGACAATAAAAGTGTAAAAATTTGGGAATTTCTTTGCTTTTGTAAATTTAGTGTTTAGTGTATATGAATGTTCATCTTAACCCTATTAAGGGCATATGATTTCAGTATACTGGCATTTTCATGGAATGTCACTACTTTTGTAAAGGCTATGCCTCAATACAATTCCTTCTCATAACTGATATAGTTGGTAGTTTGACTAATCAGTGTTTCTTCCAATATTCACAGGTAAATATTTTTTTAAAATTATGATGAGTGTATATTTATTCATGATACAATTCAAACTAGAACACATTTTTTCACAGTTAATATATATACTAATATTAACTGTTAATCAACGTTGTTTTCTTTAATGCCTTCGTATTCCTATGCTAAAATGTAACATAGTTATGGGATTGAGTTATGTTTAAAAAATGTTAGGTGTCGTTTAGAATTATGGTTTATTCTTGTAAAATCAGTACTTTTCTGAGCAAGAAACAAAAAAAAGAAATTGACAAGAAGTTGATGAATTACCTGTATAAAACTGTTCTATGTGGCGCCCTGTAGGAATGGTAAATCAAAATAGGATCCCTCCCTCCCTGGAAACCGCCATATCTATATATTAATACGTTAATGTGTACGTACGTGTGTCATGCTCTTAAAGAAATTCAAAATAAACAACAAAGAAGTTTGACGGAGAGACTTGGGATCGAAACCGTAACATCTAGCTGAAAAGCCGTGACTTTACCACTGAGCTAACTAAATGAAGTCGTTAAGTAGATCAAAATTAACTTAATTAAACCATTAACTGACCCCGCTCACTACTGTCGCTTCAGCGTGGAAGGAGGAGGAGACGACGTTTATTCACCTTTTCTTCGGTTAAACATTTGAACGACGAGATAGAGAGAGAGAGAAATGTGAACTATTTTCATTTTATAATGCAACATTATCCAAAATAAAGGTAACTTCTATACATTTCTGTGCTTCAAATACTTCTACATATATAAAAAAATCCAATATCTGTTCTTGAAATATATTTAGAATATTCGCGAATAAAAATAATGAAACTAATCAAACTCCTTACGAGCTGTGCCAACGCAAACGCTGGCAGACGATAACTTTAAACGTTAAAACCATTTCTTTCTTTTCTTTTAGGTTCGAGAGACAGCCAGTATTATTTTTTTTGTTTTTTTTAACTCACATTAAGCACTGTTTGTTTTTTGTTTTTTCAGTGAAACACAGAGAGCGCGTACGAAAGAAAGAGAGTGTGTATGTTCGTAAGAGAATGATAGAGAAAATATATAGAGAGACTAAACGTAATTGAAAAGTGAAAATTCAAGAAAAACAAATAAATAAATCGCAAAAAGTTTTTAAAAATATGTTACAAAAACGAAAGGGACGAAAGTAACAAGTACAGTTTCGTTTTCTTTTGGTAAGCCTGCCAGTTTTTACGGTATATCAACCCATTTTAGTAGTGTCCATCGTACACACGTTATTTGAATGCAAATTATTATTTTTAAAAAGTATTTCACTCTTATCCGGGGGGTTGCTCATGATAAAGCAAGCGTAACTTACTAACAAATAGAGGGTGCTTTGTTACATTGGGACCCGCGCTAACTTTGACCCCGTCGTTACGGTTAGGTTCAGTGGAGTATGCGTAAGACAGTGAAAGAGTGTATGCATTGTGTTTGTGTGTGCGTTGGCTCAATATAATGGTAATTTTAAAGGTTTTTTGAAATTTTCTGGAAAACTAAGGTATATGGTAAACTGAAATTTAAATGCCATCAACTAGCCCCTAGAACCTCTATATCTGCCAAAAATCAGCTGAATCTATCAAATAGTTGATGAGATACAGAGTGGCACATACGTACGAACACACGGATAATACAAAATCATGCCTGAACTTTCTGGATCTCTGGGTTGCCTTGACTAATGATGCTGAAATTCTACACACTTATAGAACCTATAAACAAAATTGTGCAAAGTTTTAACTAATTTGGTTTATTGGTTTTTGAGTTATGATTGATCAAAGAAATGAGATTTCCAGCATAGGCAATTTTTGAAGTCTATTAAAGGATAGACCGCTCTCGCGCCTCCCTTAATTCGCATATTCCGCTTCATTTCAAATGATACTTCGGCCTACATTATAAATAATAATAATGCTTAATTTACTACTTCATTTCTGTTAATTATAACAACTAATATTTCATATAACATAGTACAATTAATATAATCTAATGAACACTTTTCATAGGAAGTGCCTGGATTTGCGTGTGTGCGCTATTAGTTGAACAAAAAAGAAAAAAATAGATGGGGAGATAGATAGTGAGAGAGGGGGAGAGAGAGTGACGGGGGAATCGTTTCGCACATAGTTGGTTGCGTTTCGTTACAGAGCAAAATTAAACCTTTGCTTTTAAGTCTTTAAACTGCCGACTTTTATACTTTTCTTCACAGAACTGAAAGAAAATCTTCTTCAACTATTTCATGTCGGATAGGACTGCAGTTAGATATTAATGACCCAAATGATATCATCTACTATATAACTAGCGGGGCTACCCGGCGTTGCTCAGGGTCATAAAAACATATAATTGAAGAAAAATCGCGTGTGTAACATCTTTATATTCATACTTCTATTTCTCTCCCTCTCTCTATAGCCGTCTCTTTATATTTCTACCTTTCAGTTCCCTAGTCACCCCATTTCACCGCTACTTTCTCATTTTGCCTTTTGCAAAAGGTGTTTCTTCCCCACCATTACTCCTACGTTGCCTAGGGCAATAGTATGATCTATTTTATAGAAAAAGTATCACCTCTGTCTGCGACTTCTATATAGGTACTTATCTCCGCCCTAGTGTTCATACTATATACGTATCTATCGCCACCCCGGTGCGAATGCTAAATACGTACCTATTGCCGCCCGGTGTGCATACTACATAAGTACCTATCGCTGCCCCAGTGCGAATACTAAATATGTACATATCGCCGCCCCGGTCAGAATGCTAAATACGTACCTATCGCCGCTCCGGTGTGAATGCTAAATACGTACCTTTCCCCACCCCGGTGTGCGTGCTATATACGTACCTATCGCCGCCCCGGTGCGCGTGCTATATACGTACCGATCGCCGCCCCGGAACGCATGCTAAATACATACCTATCACTGCCCCGGTGCGCATGCTATATGCGTACTTATTGCCGCTCGTGTGCACATGCTGTATACGTACCTATCGCCACCCCTGAATGCTAAATACGTACATATCGCCGCCCCGGTGCGAATGCTAAATACGTACCTATTGCTGCACCGGTGTGCATCTTAGCGTTTTTTTCCCCTGTACCTTCGCGTCGAATAGGAAAATAAACTCGAACTCAATAGGTTCCTACACGCACTACAACACCAAGCTTATTCGCTCGACCGTGTTCTTCGCAAACTCTCAACTATTACACCCACCTCGGGCAAATTGTTATTTTCGTTCCTCGCTCAGTCACTCTCCCCAAACCAGACACCATACAGGTAGTAGCAAGAACATTTCTCTCTAACATTTTACTCCTCTCACGCTACCAGTCTACACCGGGAACAAATACACAACGGATAATTTAAAACTTATTATTTACGTTAAATATGCCTTCACCTCGACACACAGTAGCATAAGTTGCACAAAAAAAATAACAGACGCTCCCTTCAATACATCTGACTAGTTTACTATGTTACAAAAAACCTGTTACGGATTAACCGATTGACATTCTATTATTCTTGCTACGTAGCATTTACACGTTAGCGATTAACAGATTACATTAAACTCAACACAGTGACAATCACAACTACGACGCTTTATTCAACTTCATTGTGCTAATAAATACATTAGTACACTTATGACAGAAAGTACAACATTTCTTATTCGATGTTATATGTATTACTTACTTTTCCATTAGTTTACTCTTCGCAAGCCTCAATCAGATCACTTTACATTAGTAACAAGTTTCATATTATATTACATACTAAACAATATTTCAAATAACTTTTCTGTTTCTGCCGTGGGGGGGGGCCTCAGTTTACACGTATCATATAGAAAGCTTATGGTGACAAGCAGATAGTAATATACAACTCAGGATTAAAATTGGAACTCAAAGCTTTCTTTTTTAAACAATGGGAAACACTTTTCCGTGAATAATATCGGAGAGATCAAATTGTTTATATCACGTATTACGTCTTATTACTGACAGCGGTAGTAGCAGTAAGAGTAAGTCTACCGTTAGTGAGTAAGACGACGCGGGCGTAGCATTAGTGCAAATAGTTGTTGTTGAATGTTTGACGCTGGGTCGTAGCAGTAGTAAGAATAGTTGTTGTTGTTGAATGGATTGCCGTAGCAGACGATGACAGAACGTACAGCATTTCTTATTCGATTTTATATGTGTTACTTACTTTTCCATTAGTTTACTCTACGCAAGCCTCAATCAGATCAGTTTACATTAGTTACATATTATATTACATACGAAACAATATTCCAAATAACTTTTAGGTTTCTGCCAGAGGGGGGGGGCCTCAGTTTACACGTATTTTTCACTTTCATTCGTTATTTAACGTACCGACCACCGATTACATAATACAAAAATAAAAAACTGTCAACTCTAAAATATAAGATAAAAATATTTATGTTTTCCTTATGTTACGCAATATACAACTCAAGAAGCAATATATATCAATAATTATACCTATCACTTACTTTAAACACAAACATGTGACTTCTACACTATTTGAACCGAACTGTTTTTTTTCCCAAATAATTACTAACATAAGCATATACTGTTTACAAATGGGATTTCAGTTACCGACTATGAGAAGAAAAACAATTCACAAGAACAGATCCTTGACTTTTAAATAAGGATACTTCTGTATTTCAAACATCACTTGGAATACTTCCATTCATTCCACCGAGTGCCAGACTGAATGTTAACTTTTAAATTCTAAATTCCCGTTTTCAACGATCACTATTGACTCTTCTAATAGAATTTTAATTCATACAATAAAAAAAATTCAATGTTGACTATTTTGAGAAACTTTTCAATCATTCAATAAATAAATCAATGACTATTGATAAAAATTATACATTTTCGTTTTACAAATCACTGTTGCATACTTTGCGAAAGTTTTACTTCATACAATAACAAAAACACATTTACATTGTTTTTATAAGTTACTAAATAAAACAAAAACATTGTCGGAATCGATGCTTATTTTTTATAATGACGACTATTCTCTATTTTTTTCCCCATGATTGCGATTGAGTCACCTGAGCAAAATACGTTACGATTCACCATCTGGCGAGCAAATGTACGATCCACCATGTTTACGGGGGGGGGGGGGGATAACAATAAGTAATAAAAACATTTCTGTTATAACATTACATGCAGACAATCATCTTTACTTTTAATTGCTTGCTATTGTTTATACATGTACACTGTTCAATGGCAGAAAAGAGGTTAAAATTGAAATCCTCTGACATAGATTCAGTTATCAGTGCGGAAATTCAAGATCCAGTGGCAGATCCGGTTTTACATGATTTCATTAGGCACCATATGGTTCATGGAAACAGAGGTTCACTCTGTCTCAAAGATTGACACTGCAGTAAGAGCTTGAGTGAAACTCAATCGGATACAAATGGCTACTCACAATATCGACGACTATCTCCTTTAGCTGGAGGTTTTGAGACGACACTTACCCTACCTGCCAACATAACAGTTCCTGTAGATAACCGATGGGTTGTACCACATAATAAACTGCTTCGTGAGATTTTTGATGCACATATCAATGTTGACTATTGCAACAGCATGAAATCAATAAAATACATTTGTAAATATGTAAATAAGGGTAGTGATCAAGCTATCTTCACAGTTGAAAGTAATGCTCATGATGAAGTTAAGAGATACGATACGGGACGTTACATATCAACCAATGAAGCCATTTGGAGAATACTTAACTTTCACATACATATACATCATCCCCCCCCCCCAAGTTATTCACCTATCAGTTCATCTAGAAAATAGACAGCGTATATACTTTACTGAAAGTACTGCAGCAGATAGAGTTGCAAGCGACGGTTACAGGGTAAGCCAGTTCCAGGCTATCCGTGCGTTAAAAGCACAGAAGTTTTGGGGCAGGGTATACACCGTGCATCCAAATCAATTTGACTGCTTCTGTTTGAGAATGCTTCTACACAATGTTAGAGGTTCACAGAGCTTTAATGACCTAAAAACGATCAATCGTCAAGTTATGACTACATTCAGGGATGCATGTAGTGCACATGGACTACTTGAGGATGATAACCACTGGGATGCTACATTACAGGAAGCATCTATATCTGAATCTGCCGACAATTTGAGACATTTGTTTGCCATCATGTTGACATCATGTGCAGTGTCTCATCCGAAACGACTTTGGGATGCACACATATAAGCTTTTAGTGAAGATTTCCTTCTTAGGAAACACAATCAACAGCCTGAAGTTGATATAACATTTTAAGACGACATCTTCAATATGGCTTTAGTTCATATCGAAGATATGACTTATAAGATCAATGGTAAACCACTCACAAAATTGGGTCTTACCTCACCTAATCGATCTAATACACATCCGGTCATTACTGCATGGACGCGTGAAATTAGTTATCAACCTCATGCGCAAGCATCAATTGTTCGAGATGGTACTGCACGACTAAATAATGAGCAAATTCATATTTTTCGTACTGTAGTTAATACTGAAGAAGATCAGCAAGGTGGCCTTATATTCCTTGATGCACCCGCAGGTACTCCTGGTGGTAGGACAGCTCACTCCACATTTAACTTGCCATTATCTAACAACAGATGCTGATCCAATTTGTCAAATAGAAAGAGGGTCAGATTCAGCAAAAGTCTTACAGAATTGTTCCTTCATCGTATGGGATGAATGTACAATGGCACATAAACAAGCGGTCGAGGCTCTAGATAAAACATTGCGTGATCTCAAGAAACGTGATGCTGTTATGGGTGGCATAACACTATTATTATCAGGTGACTTCCGACAAACGCTTCCTATTGTTCCACGTAGAAGTCCCCCGGATGAGCTTAATGCTTGCATTAAATTGCCATATTTGTGGAAGTACATTAAAACTGTAACGTTCACTTATGTGGATTCCATTCTCGATCGCGTCCAGGCTGTACAATACCCTACAGAATTTTTAGATTCATTAGAATTGCCTGGTATGCCAACACACAGCTGAAAGCTGGATGCCCAATTATGTTACTCCGGAATCTTCATGCTCCAAGGCTATGTAATGGAACGAGACTGTGTTAAATGCATGCAACCTCATGTGATAGAAGCTGTAATACTAACTGCTTTGGACAGGGGAAAACTGACATTTCTTTCCCAGAATACCCATTATTCCGTCGGATTCTGCAATAAAATTTAAAAGGCTTCAGTTCCCAGTTAAATTGTGATTTGCCATGACAATTAACAAGTTCCAAGGACAATCATTGGCAGTGGTGGGTCTAAACTTGACTTCACCTTGCTTTAGCCATGGGCAGTTTTATGTCGGATGTTCAAGAGCTTTGTACGAATAACTTTTACCACTATAAAGGAGACATCTGTTGGAACAAACACAAGAACGCTAGCGCACAGCTCCATGTTAAATCCAATTTTAATTACCTAAATTACTTCCAGTGAAATGATTTATTTTCTGAATCTATTCATTTAACTTAAAAATTTAAATCAGGCTGTTATATTTCCCCGGGCAACGCCGGGACACGGGTCCTGCTAGTACTATATAAGTACCTATGGCTGCCCCAGTGCGAATACTAAATATGTACATATTGCTGCCCCGGTGCGAATGCTAAATATGTACCTATTGCCGCCCCGGTGCAAATGCTAAATACGTATCTATCACCGCCCCGGTGCGAATGCTAAATACGTACCTATGCCCTCCCCGGTGCGCGGGCTATATACGTACCGATCGCAACCCCAGAACGTGTGCTATATACATACTTATTGCCACCCCTGTGCACATGCTAAATATGTACCTATCGTCACCCCTATGCACTACTATATAGTACCTATTCCCTCCCCTTTGCACATACTATATATATACCTATCGCCGCCCCGGTGCGCATATTATATTCATACCTATCGTGGCTCTGGTGCGCATACTACATACTTACCTATCTCTGCAAGGGTGCACATACTATATATGTACCTATCTCTAGCCCAGTTCGCATCCATAAAAAACTCATATTAATGTGCACCTGTCGTGTCAGAAAAACAAAATAGTGTTCATTCATGTAGTGTCACTATCATAAATGGAAATATTTTTAGGTTAAAAAAAGAAAAAAAAAAAAATTTTTGGCCCCCCAAATTTGTTTTTTGTATCCTCCTCCATACATAGAAATATCTTTAATAAAAAAAAAATTTAAATAAAATTTTTTTTCAACACCTCCAATTTTTTTTATTACACTCCACATACATAGAAATATTTTTAATTAAAAAGAAAAACAAAAATGTTGATCCCCCCCCGAAAAAAAAATTTGTTACCTCCCCCCCATACATAGAAATATTTTGAGTTTAAAAAAGAAAAATTTTTTTTTACCCCCACCCACCCCAAATTGTTTTTTCATCCTCTCCCATACATATAAATATTTTTAATTAAAAAAAAAAAAAATTACCCCCCCCCTCAATTTTTTTTTATCCTTCCCTATACATAGGAATATTTTTAATGCAAAATAAAAAAAAAGAATTTTTTACCCCCCCAAAAAATTTTAACCTACCCCATAGATAGAAATATTTTTAATTTAAAAAAGAAAAATTTTTTTTACCCCCCACCCCCAAAAAAATTTTTTTGTTTCATCCTCCCCCATACATATAAATATTAGAAGCACCTCTGGTCCCTATACTGCAAAAGCACCCATGGTCCCTATTCTGAAGAAGCCTCTGTGTACTATATTGCAGAAGTACCCCCGGTGCTGGGTCTTATACTGTAGAACCACCTCTGGTCCCTATACTGCAGAAGCACCCATTGCCCCTATTCTGCAGAAGCCTCCGGGTCCTATATTGTAGAAACACCCCTGGTGCTGGGTCCTATACTGTAGAAGCACCCCTGGCCCCTATATTGCATAAACACCCATGGTCCCTATTCTGCACAAGCCTCCGGGGTCTATATTGTAGAAGCACCAGACGCACCTCCTTACTGATCACCCCTCCTTTTCATCTGCACAGTAGCTCTATCTAGGACATTGATCACTTTTCTCCCGGACAACGCCGAGTACTTCGAAAATCAATGAGGCATCCAGAGCACTATTAATATCACTCTTACTGATTCCTCCTCCTTTTCATCTGCACAATAGCTCGAAAAGAAGCGTATATGCTGTTAAAATATTATACAAATTTATCACTACAGTAGCTCTATCTAGGATATTGAGCACTATTCTCCCTGACAACGCTAAGTACTGCAAAAATTAAGGAGGCATCCAGAGCACTACTAAAATCACTCTTACTGATTCCCCTCCTGTTCATCTGCAAAATATTCCGAATAGAAGCGTAAATCGTGTTAAAATATCATACAAATCTATGACTACAGCAGCTCTATCTAGGATATTGAGCACTTTTCTCCCGGACTATGCCGAGTACTTAAAAAATCAAGTAAGCATCCAGAGCACTACCAAAATCAATCTTCCTAATTCCCCCTCATATCTATGTGTACAATAGTCTGAAGAGAAACGTAGATGGCGTTAAAATATTATACAAACTTATCACTACAGTAGCTCTATCTAGGATATTGAACACTTTTCTCCCAGACAATGCCGAGTACTTAGAAAATCAAGGAGGCATCCAGAGCACTACTAAAATCACTCTTACTGATTTCCCCTTATTTACATGTGCACAATAGTCCGAAGAGAAACGTAGATGGCGTTAAAATATTATCAAAACATATCACTACAATAGCTTTATCTAGGATATTGAGCACTTTTCTCCTGGCCAACGCCGAGTACTTAGAAAATAAAGGACGCATCCAGAGCACTACTAAAATAACTCTTACTATTTTCCCCTCATTTCCATGTACACAATAGTCTGAAGAGAAACGTAGATTGGGTTAAAATATTATCCAAACATATCACTACAGTAGCTCTATCTAGGATATTGAGCACTTTTCTCCCGGACAACGCCGAGTACTTAGAAAATCAAGGAGGCATGTAGAACATTACTAAAATCACTCTAACTTATTTCTCTTCATATCCATGTACACTGAAGTGAAACGTAGATAGTGTTAAAATATTATACAAACTTATCACTATAGTAGCTCTATCTAGGATATTGAGCACTTTTCTCCTGGACAACGCCGAGTACTTAGAAAATCAAGGAGGAATCCAGAGCACTACTAAAATCGTATCCTTCCTATGATGTTATTGATACATCCGAACTGAAGTTATGGTATGACTGATGCAACCGGACAGAATTTAGGGCAAAACCGGGTACATCCGGCAAGGGATTATGGGACATTTTCAGTGACTCAGCATTTTTATCAGATTACTACATAAATACGTTAGATAATAAGGTTTTTTGGAATTTTCTGGAAAACTATGGTATATATGATAAACTGAAATTTAAATGCCATCAACTAGACCATAGAACCTCTATATCTGCCAAAAATCAGCTGAATCCATCAAATAGTTGATGAAATACAGGGTGGCACACACGTACGTACGTACACACGGATAACACAAAATCACCCCTGACCTTTCTGGATCTCTGGGTGGCCTTGACTAATGATGCTGAAATTTTACACACTTATAGAACCTATTAAATGAAAATTTTGTGCAAAGTTTTAAATAATTTGGCTTATTGGTTTTTGAGTTATGACTGATCAAAGAAATTAGATTTCTAGCATAAGTCGTTTTTGAAGTCTATTAAGGGATAGAGCGCTATCGCGCCTCCCTTGATATATATATATATATATATATAAAACATAGTTCACCCTCACAGTGTGGGGAGTGAGGAGGAGTAGGAACTGAATTTTCGGCAGAGGATGAATGGGAGAAATATTAGACTGGAGAGGCGCAGTCTGTATCTCTTGGTTTTCTGGCATAGGATCAATTTCCGTATCCGGACTGCTCGTTCCATCACCCCATGGAGATATGTGGCATAGAGACACCGTCGTCTCTCGTCCATTATTGAAAGGTACGTGAGCATAGCTGGGATTCACTTCAAGTATGTAAACGGGCTCTACTAGAGGCTCGTATTTGCTTCCACGTACATGCCGCTTAAAGAAGACAGATGTTGCTTTTGTTAATCATGTAGGTATGGAATCTCCAGTAGCTGATTTTCCTTGGAAGTTTAAGAGACGTTCATGGGGAGTGCAATTAGTAGAGGTGGAGAGCAATGAGCGGATGCTGTGGAGGGCTACATCTAGCACTTTTCCCCAATTGATAATATGGAGATTTCTCGACCGGAGAGCCAGACTTACTGTTTGCCAGATGATACCGTTGTACCTCTCCACTTGTCCGTTACATTGAGGATTAAAGGCGCTCGTTCGACTGGTAGCAATGCTTCTGGAAAGCAGGAATTCCTTTAGTTCGTCTGACATGAAAGCCGTACCACGATCAGAGTGTACAAAAGAAGGATTTCCGAAAACAGAAAATAGATTAGTTAGATGTTTCCGGACAGTTGCGGCTGAGACATCGGCATACGGGAAAGTGATAGGGGAAGCGAGAGTATTCATCAACCACTGTCAGTATGTAGCGGTTGCAAGTATTCGAAGGTAATGGGCCCTTGAAGTCTACGCGTAGTCTTTCAAATGGTTGACTCGCTTTTATGAGAGTCTGAGGTGCCGCATTAAGGAATCTCGGTTTTATCTCCGAACAAACTTTACAGGCCCTTATTACCACTCTTACATCTTCCACAGAGTATGGCAGATTCTTGCTCCTGACAAAATGTAGCATTCGGGTGACACCCGGGTGACATAAGTCTGAGTGCAAGGTGTGTAACTTGTCGGCAGAGGTGGTTGTAGAGCAAATGCGAGACAAGGCATCTGCAGCAGCGTTTTGTTTCCCAAGGCGATATGCAATGTCGTAGCTAAAACAGGCAAGTTCCAACTTCCATCTTGTTATCTTCTCATTTTTTATTTTGCTTTTGCCTTTAGGGTTGAACATGAAAGAGACAGATTTTTGATCTGTGATTAGCTTAAAATGCTTCCCGAGCAGTCAGTGTCGCCATTTTCGGATCACCTCGACAATAGCGTAGGCCTCCTTTTCAGCAGAGGAATGCTTCTGCTCGGCAGACGTTAAAGTTCTTGAAAAGAAAGCCACGGGACGAGAGTTTTGGGTTAAAGAGGCAGCAATCGCATGTTCCGAAGCATCAGTTCCGACCTCGAGAGGGAGAGAAGAGTCTATGGCTATCATGGATGATTTTGCAATTTCCTTCTTTAGGTACCTGAAAGCGTTTGCTTGTTCCCTAGTGAGGGGAAAATTGGTAACTTTGGTAAGGGGGTGTAGTTTTTCAGAGAAGTTGGAGATCCACCTAGAATAGTGAGAGAAAATCCCCATTGCTCGGCGAAGAGAAGGAAGATCTTGAGGTACTGGCAAGTTCATCAATCCCTTGAGCCTATCAGAGTCAGGTTTTACCGAGCCCTTGCTTATTGTATACCCAAGAAAGTCTACAGAAGTAAGTGAGTAATGCCACCTGTCTTTGTTCAGCTGAAGTTCGTACTTCGCTACTGCATTCATGAACTTTTTCAAATTAGTATCATGCATAGCCTGATCTTCTCAACAAATGGTAACATTGTCGATGTAAGCATAGGTTCCTCGAAGGTTTTCTCGCTTGATGATGTCATCGATGACTCGTTGAAAACTCGCTACTCCATTGGTTACTCCAAACAGGATTCGACGAAACTGATACAGAGATCTAGAAGCTTCGAAGGCTGTCTCGAGTGTTAATGCCTGGTTGTACGCCGTGTGTAAGTCGAGACGTTTGTTTTCTAAGAGTCTTTGTCTGATGTGGGATGACGAAATCCCATTTATGAATGCATCCCTAGTGTACTCATCCTTCGCCTGTATAGCTGGAAATCACAGTCCTTAGAGAGTGTTTTTAGAGACTGTAAATATTGGTCCACGCTTTCGTTGGCCTGTAGCCGACGAGTTGCCAATAAATGCCGGCAGAAAATGCTGTTTTGGGGCTGGACAAAAACTTCTACCAGGACGTTCATAGCCGAATAATCATCACCGATGTCCGATATGTGTTTAAAAATTGACGGAGACACGAGGTTGATTAACAAATTCAGTTTTAACTCGTCTGTTAGTTGAGAGTCGTTGACAGCGCACAGTAAAAATGTTGAAAGACCTCTTCCAGTGTCACCACGTGTCGGCAACCTCCAGTTTTGACGGGGGTAAGTCCAATCGTTCAGGCTTGAGGTATTTTTCCATCTTAGATCTTTGTCGAATAAGTTGTAATGAGTTAGTCCAAAGGATAGAATAGAATGAGTTTAAGAAGACTGAGTTTGCTTGAAGAAGCTTTATTCGACAAAGATCTACGCAGGGATCTAGTCTCTACGAGAAACAATGGCTGACTAAAGAAGAAAGAGTGATCAAGGGAAGTAATTCACTTCCGAAGCATAGAAGGAGATAGAAGAGTTCTCTTTTCATCACAAATACTATACGAGTGCAGTTCCAGGAGAAGCCCTTCATGCCAGACCTTGTCAAAGGCCTTGGATATATCAAGCGCTACCGCCCTAGCTTCACCTGCCTTGTCCAGTGTATAATATATGCGTTCAGAGATGACTGTTAGGATATCTGCGGTAGATCGTGCTTGTATAAATGCGTATTGATGATCAGAAAAAAGTTTAGTATTAACTATTTGCCGGAGTATCGCTAGATTGATTAAGGATTCAAAATCTTTAGCAAAGATTTAGAGTAGACTGATTGGGCGGTAGTTTAGAAGATCAGAATTCTTGAAGACTTGTACAACAAAGGCAAGTTTCCAACTATCAGGGGAACAAGATTCAGCAAGGCATTTGTTCTATAGTTTGGAAAGGACAGGGGCCAGCTCAGCAGAGCATTTCTTTATCAATATTACTGGTATAAGGCTTTCGATGTGTCAAGTTTTTTTATGATGTCTTTGACATGAGATGGAGTGATGACTAGGTTCTCAAGTGTGGCTTCACTCCGCAATGGGAATTTAGGTATGGGGTGGTTTGCTGAGTCCAAAGTGGAGTTTAAGGCGAAACGCTGTGGAAGTAGTTCAGCCTTATCAATCGCCGTGCAAACAACATCGTTGTGATTTGATATCGAGGGAATTGTCGATTGTCCATTGTTCATCACACTCTTGTAGATTTTCCAGAAATCACGAGTACCTAGTTTCTGTGACTGAATGCATTTTTTGGTTATCTCTGTATACCTTCTCTTTGCTTCATCTATCACTACTTTGCAATCATTCTTTGACTCTATAAATTTCTGTCTATTCGCAGTTGACTTATGGCGGCCGAATTTTTAGAATGCCTTCTGCCTCTCAGCAATAGCAGCTGCACATTCTGAGGTGAACCATTGAGGAGAGTGGGGGTTGCTGAAGAATTTTCACATGGGGACATAAGTATCAATGCCTGCTTTGACCCATTCTGTTAGCTCATGTGCACACTGATCAGCAGAGAGTGAGAAGTTTTCACCTCTTGGGGCATCGCTGATGTGGAATTCAAAATCAGCCTGCTGATAGTTTCTCGTCGTTTTCAGCAACGGCTCATCAGCTTTTGGACAAGTTTTTAAGGTGATAAGCATCATTACCACAACGTGATCAGAGTTTCCGAGCGGGCTATTGGCATTCGTCACACAAGCCTCGGGTAGTGAGGCCAAGAACAGGTTGAGAAGTGAGGCTTGCTGGTCCGAACGATCAGGAAAACGGATCGGAAAAGTGACATTCGGTGAGAGGGGGTGAGCTGAGGAGAAATTATACGTAGAGTTCCCAGCTGCATCAGTAACGATGGAGAATTCCAACCAGTCACGATGGTTTGCATTAAAATCTCGAAATACATGTATTTGGGCATTCACGTCGAGTGAGAGTGCTTTATCTATGCTTTCAGAGACAGAGTTAAGCAGGGTACAGTCCTGAGTCGAAGGAGAACGATATAAGAAATATAAGTAACTAACTCTGTGATGTAAGGTCAATCTAAAGCACATGTAGGATTGGTCATCTGATTCTAACCTATGTTCTCTAGTCAAGGAGAGGGTGTTCCGAACATACACTCCTAACCCATGAATGTTTGTCAGAGTCCCTACAGTAGAGTGGAAGGTAATCAGTCATGTCAAAGTGGTAAGAGGAGATTGAGGATTGAAGATTCGTTTCACTTAGTGCTAGGATATCCGGGGAGTTTGTCAGGAAAAAAGTTTCTACGTCGTTAATGTTGGTTCTTATGCCCGGATATTTGTGAATGCGAGCCTCAAGGCGAAGGCGAAGATGTTTTTTGTTGGGTGTCTGGTGTAGGTTTGTTTTTTTTATTTTGTAAATCATGTTTGTTTTGAGATAGAGTGAGGATGGCAAAGTGGGTGCTTGTTTGGTGCCAATAAGCTCGCACAACCAGCCCATTAGTCGTGACTTGATCCATGAGGGTTGTGGCCTCGGGAAAGCCCATCGGGGATAACTGTAGGGTCCCGTTTCATTCGCGACATGACACGTACAGTTACCCACGATATTATACAACTGTTGATGGTCGTTCTTAGCGCTACCTAAGAGTTAGGGCTCCTAACTACCAGTCAGAAACAGCAGCCAGACAAGCTGTCTAACCTGTACCCTCAACTTGTCGGAAGAAGAGCGACGCAGACTAGTCATGTAGGACTTAGTGATGGAAAATCTTTCCCCAAGTTGCCCAGATTGAGAGAAATAGAGACGGCGTTCATTGCCCTAGTCAAGAAACAAGGCCAAGCACTAGGTGTCTTTAGAGGCATCCCAGTGCTTGCACCTCTACGCCTGGCTAATAGGCAGAGAATGAGTGCAAACCGGATACTTTATTCGAGATTCCAGCTCTAAGAAGGTTGTTTATCAAGACTAAGGTGGCCTCTCTCCCCAACGGTTGCTGCCAAGATATATATATATATATATCTGTGTATATATATATATGTGTATATATATATATATATATATATATATATATAGCTGTGTATATATATATATGTGTATATATATATATATATATATATATATATATATATATATATATATATATATATAAGCAAACATTGTAAAACATATCACAATTCCTCTGCTTAATTATACTTTGTTACTTCTTTCTACCATACACTTAAGTTTATTGTCACCGGTTTGCCGGGTGCCGAGTGTTTAGTAATACTTGGTGACTTTGAAATAAAAAAAGGTATACTTAAACAGAGAAAATCTGTTATTTGTTAACAATTTATGCTTAAATTAAAAAATGTTTCTTAAATACACACACAATATATATATATATATATAATGAAGGAGAATGGAAAGGAATTAGAGAAAGCAAAAGCCAAATCAAAATTCAATTCAAAAGTTCAAAGCAAGGTAAATTCCGCAAAAAGGCAATTTATTCAAGTTAAATTTTCCTTAAGCCAGGCTTTTCAAAGATCAAAATCTTATCATCAGAGGAAGTCGCTGGGATAGATAAGTTGGCAATGGCCAAGATTTAAAATTTGAAAAAATAAAATAAAGGTTGTAGGGAAAGAAACGCAGGGCAAAACTGTGCCAGGGTGCAAGCAAATGTCCGATTGCCAAAAAGTCCGGTGTCGAAGAGTCCAGCGGAGAGAATAAGATGTAGATAGGTAGCCGGCTTTCTAAACTGGGTAGGCTTTAAATATTCTCGCTGCCCCTTTTTCCCACTTTAAAACACTTTCCTTTGTCATCTCTGCCCGGGAAGTATCTTTAATGGCGAATATTTTCCATCTCAATCTCCTCTGACGCCTGCCTATCATCGAATGTACCTCTTATTGGACTTTTTACCCTTTTTGGATTTTCTATTTTCGCCGTACCTGAAGTTGTGGCTTCTTGGAATTTAACTTTGAAACCTCTCTCATTACTTCTCGTTCCTCTAACGACCTACCTATCTACATCTTATTCTCTCCGCTGGACTCTTCGACACCGGACTTTTTGGCAATCGGACATTTGCTTGCACCCTGGCACAGTTTTGCCCTGCGTTTCTTTCCCTACAACTTTTATTTTATTTTTTCAAATTTTAAATCTTGGCCATTGCCAACTTATCTATCCCAGCGACTTCCTCTGATGATAAGATTTTGATCTTTGAAAAGCCTGGCTTAAGGAAAATTTAACTTGAATAAATTGCCTTTTTGCGGAATTTACCTTGCTTTGAACTTTTGAATTGAATTTTGATTTGGCTTTTGCTTTCTCTAATTCCTTTCCATTCTCCTTCATTTCTACCTGCTCTATCCTGGATATTGAGCTGTATACTCTTCACAATAGGGTTTTACCTTTCCTAAAAGTTCGCTTTTAGTACACCTCTTTATATATATATATATATATATATATATATATATATATATATATATATATATATATATATATATATACACACACACACACACACATATATATATATATATATATATATTATAATTTGAGCATATGTATGTAGTACTGTTGTCATATTTGGGGTCGTGAATCTCTCTCCAAGGACCTATGGCGCAGTGAATATAGTACTAAGTTAAATCCAGTTTTACGTGACAGTCATCTGAAGGTTGAAGGTTCACTCCTCAGTGCGGACGATACGAAGAATTGCGAATTACTGAAGACTTCTTCCCAGTCATGGCAGATTGAACGATAGCACGCTACCACTGTGGATTTAATAAAGATTTCCGAGTTCGACAGAAAGATTCCCGAGTTACACCTGGAGAAGGTCGGATGTAACATCGGCCGAAACGTTGTGATAAAAACACCCAAGAAGAGAACAGCAGTCCGAATATACCAAATTCTACAAATTATCAACCCCTATCTAAAACATTCCGAAACATAGCATAGAAAAGTTTTCTTATTTCTTTTTCAGTTTATCCTTTCCAAAAAGGTAACATTTCGCTCAATCACTTTTGGAAAAAATTTTTTTATAGAAATCTAGATATTAAAAGTGACCAAAAAGAAAACTTAGTTATTTAAGGTCCATAAACCTAATTATTAAAGGTTAACCTCCTCCCCACAAAAGAACCCATAAATGTTTGAATTAAATAAATCCAAGCATATTATTGAAAGTAGACCAGATCAAAGAAAATAAATGATATTCTAGAATTAGGCATTCAAAGATGATCTGGCAGATGACCCGGAAGATGACCCGGAATCAGTTAGAAAACTCATGACCTTTGAACAAAAAGTTTCAAATCACTCATCTGGCGCCCATTTCCGCACGGCCATTTTGACAGTTACCAGAATACAACATCTATTATCCATTATCTTTATCAATGTATCCGAATGATCTCAGTGACTGCCACTATCGGTACCGTTCCACTTAGCATCGAAATTGACACAATCTGTGTCACGTTGTCGGTGGACTCCCCCGTCCCCAACTCCACCCAACCCACCAAAACCACATCCGGCAATCGCTACGATCAGCTCTTTGTAAAAACTAAGCTTAATTTTGTTATCCATTCTGTGTCCACAAACATATTTCAGAAATAAGTACTCGGGGTATCAGCAATCAGTATCAATATTGCTTAATCATTAATGAATCATTCAGTTCTTCCTTTCGCAATGTTTGCCAGTACTGTTTTTTCTTTCCTCCCTATTCTTATGATCCATGTTGCCCTCTTTATTACGATATATTGTAACAGGGACAAATTATTTTTTATCTATTTCTTTTAGCGGAGAGTTATTATACTGAAGCGATTCAGTCATGTGTTAACCAATCAGGCGACTCAGCGGAGTAATTCTCTAATGAACTTTTTACAGTTTTATGCCGACAGCAAAAACAACCAGAGTTCGAACAGACAGCAACAAGGCCTTTGCATGCTACCTTTGACTGTCAAACCTGTCAGCCAGCAGCCTGTAGGCAAATGGACTACAGGACTGCTATCATGCAATGTCGCCCACATGGCGCACACATATATTCTCATAGAGAAACTCATATGCATACACACACACACTCATCTTACAGTGTAATAATATTTTCTCCTTTTTTGAAAAGAATAATTTACTGTTCGGACATTTGGTCATTTTATTATAGTGTGAGTTTTGTAATTGATACCCAAATTCACTCAATGATATTGAGTTGAGGAAAAACTGATGAGCGTTTCTGAATCTTGTTCTAGGTGATCCAGTGCAGTGTTTTTATCACACTGCATATGCTCGACCATTCACTGATCTTTTTATATGGATTTTTTTGTGAAAAGGTAATTCAGTCGCTCTTTATCATAATTGGTCGACCGGTACGTGATCCGTCTTTGAGAACAAACTTCGGATTCTGTGAAGCGTGTAAACTGACAGTTAGCGGTATGTTGAGGCATTGGCCATTGCCCACAAATAGCAGATATCTCACGGGCGGCCTCGGCAGCTTCAGCGGCACTAATAAAAACAAGTCAACAATAGATCTCTCCCTGAAGAAGTCTTTTGATAATTAAAGACGAAATATACGATATCCACGTGACTTTGATTTGTTTTCTTTTGTATCTGTGCAGTTATTCACATTCTCCTAGTTATTTCACAAGAATCAAAAGCAACAAATTAATTTGATAAAATACTACGCCCAGGGGATTGATTAAGCTATATTGACATCATTAATTGCCTTATTGTTTTAAGTAGGTATAAAACAATACTTTCTTGTACAAAAAAAAAACTTAATTAGTTTCAGCGCGTAATTGGATTATAAGAAAACAAAAACAATGCCCCTTCAAAAGTAAAGTTATTTTGATAACTCACTAAAAGACTCTTAACTCCAAATTTAATTTTTCGTGATGTACAATCATTTATAGCGGCTTCGATATACGCAGACAGTGTTATATCCTTGTTTAGTCACCAATCTTTCGAAAATATTTTAAACAAATTTCTTAATTGTACCCAGTTTCAGAGAAAAAAAAACAGACAATCTTCACTTCCGACTACATGTTAGCTTTAGTTTAGTGTTAGGGGTCGGGTTAGGTTAGATATATAACTGTCCTATACGCTCCCCAAAATAAAGAAAATGTAAGTTTTTTTACCGCGTAAGGAAAAGTTCCCCATCTATTTGTATTTATTTATATTTTAATTTAATTTTAAAACTTTCTTGTACGGAAAAACTTTAATTATTGCCAACGCGTTATTTTATTGTAAAAAATAACAATGCCGCCGTTCCAAAAAGAAAATCGAAAAAAAATAACGTATCCAATACAGAATAATCTTGAAGAATTTGTTTTTTATTTCGCATAAGAAGACATCTTTCTAGAATGAGGCAATTTTAATTTTGTTTGGAGAGCGGAATTTTCCACAAATAATAGTTTTTAAAAGATTGTGTTTCAATGTTTTTTTTTGTTTATAATCAATGTTTTCGTGTTTGTTCGAAAATAAATTTGAAATAGTTTATATAATAAACAAATGCAGAATTTTACCGAAAATTTTTTCCGCCTAAAACGAAATCTTTCTAGACTGAGGCAATTTTAATTTTGTTTGGATAAATGCTTTCTTGTTTGTTTGAAACTACATGTTTAATAGTCTATATTGAAAGTATTGTTAAAACAATACTTTCAATATAGATTATTAATTAACGTATTCAATGCAGAATTTCACCGAATAAATTATTTTTTATTCTAGGCAGAATATTTATGAATTGTACCCAGTTTCAGAGAAAAAAACAGACAATCTTCACTTTCGACTACATGTTAGCTTTAGTTTAGTGTTAGGGTTCGGGTTAGGTTAGATATATAACTGTCCCATACGCTCCCCAAAATAAAGAAAATGTAAGTTTTTTTTTACCGCGTAAGGAAATGCTTCCCGACTGAGGAAATTTTTTATTTTTTAGAGAGCCGGAGTTTTTACAAATAATATTGGAAATAGTTATTAAATTGTTTATTTTGTAATCATTTTTTTGTGTATAATCAATGTTTTCGTTTTTGTTTGAAAATACATTTTAGATATTTTATATTAAAAATATTGTTTTAATAACGTATCCAATACAGAATATTCCCGAAGAATTGTTTTCTAATTATTAAGAAATCTATTCAGACTGAGGCAATGTTTATTTTGTTTGTATAAATTTTTCTTGCTTGTTTGAAAATATATTCTAAATAGTTTATATTAAATGTATTGTGTTAATAACGTATCCAATGCAGAATTTTATCGAATAAATCATTTTTATTCTGCCTAAGAAGAAAAGCTTATAGACTGAGGCAATGTTTATTTTGTTTGAAAAGTCGGGTTTTACATACACGAAAAACCGAGCTTGTGCGTAACTGTGAAATGGCATCTATCATGAGACGAAGTGTTTATACTCACTTAATAGTAGTTATAAATAAACTTAAAGACAATTAAAAACATCAGTGAAAATATGCGATATTTTTCGAACGTCGAAAAGTACTTACGTGTGAAAGCAAATGTGGCAATTTTTGAATGCCTGGGGCGATCTGCTCGTTAAAACGTATTCCGTTTATCCAGAATGTTTACAGAGCGTATAAGTGTAAGGCTTTCTGAATGGCCGAATCATATTCTCTTAATCTGAAATATTTAGGTGATTTAACCGAAATTCCCTTATATTCAGGAAAACGTCGGTGTTTAGGGTAGCGATGTTTAGAAGTGAGAAAAAATTGAAGCCACTTACTCTTTGGAAGTTTTTTTTTTTGGGGGGGGGGGGAAGAGTCAGATAATCCGGAAAAATACAAAAAATATTGAAAAAACACATGAATGGATAATTTTTTGAGACACGCATGAGTGCTTAGGCTAATTGGATTGGCCAACAGATTAGCATATGAAGGTTT
>OY744530.1:69823439-69828439 GCA_963556195.1 Sepiola atlantica
TATATATATATATATATATATATATACTACTTTTAATATAGCTACATTTATCCCAACACCAGTCAGACTGTTTTCAATTGAACACGCCAGCATCGATGCAGACTGCTTCCGTGATGAGTAAGTGCTTTCGCTACTTAGGATCGAGGAAACCTGGGGTTGGGCCAGTGGGGTTGGGTAATGAGCCTAGAAGCGTAAGTGCAGATGGATATTAATCTGCATCGTCGCTTCACTCCAATGTGTTTTTCGTTAAGTGCCTTTTTTCCACCACGAACAAAGATATTTGAAGGAAACAATAAAATCAAACACAACTAAAAAAAATAAAATAGAAAAAAAAATCAATGCATCCAAGCAGATCGATTAGGATCACGCCCTCAGGCTGCCGCACAATTTACACTTTTGGGGGGATTTTTTGAACGTTAAGCATCTGCGACTGGAATCTAAAGAAATGAAATACAAAGAATTATAGGAACGTATGTGAGTTGTGCGCGCGCACACCCATGTATATATATATATATATATATATATATATAATATAATATAATATATATATACTATATAATATATATATATTATCAATATGTTTCATGCCAAACCTACATTCGTTAGTATGGGAGGAGACAAAACCCGCCGGTCACACGGTTCGAACCCCGACACAAAAGTCATGTTTGACTCAATTGCCTAGGCGTGTACCACAGCTCAAACGCGCATTGTCTAGAAATGGGAAGTAAGTAAACATCTAAATAGCAAACACGGCGGCTATCCAGCAAACAGCCGAGAGAGAACTTAATATGCATGGCCTAAAGTTATGTATTACGCAGAATGACGGTTTGCTGTCAACTTTACTTAAAGTGCTCAATATATATATATATATATATATATATATATATATATATATATATATATATATATATATATATATATATATATATATATATATATATATATATATATATATATATATATTATGACAAATATTTAAACGTTATGGTGTTTTGGGAGTTTGTCTGTTTGGACGTAAATAGAAACATGTAATTTGTTTACAAAAAAAATAAAATTGACAGAGTACACATTACTAATGCAGTATTTTTAACGGTTTTAACACCCAAGTTCGAATCATCCCATAATTTAACTTCGGACCAGTCGGGGATTCGTCTATAACAATCAGTCCGAGAGTGACATTGTTGCTGTCGGACTGAGGTATGTTCCTGTTTAATCTCAGGAGGTCCTTCCTCCCAGGCTTTAACTTCTATTTGAGAAGGGGTTAGTTTATCGCTAATCGCCCGAGGTTCGCCATACTAGGGAATGCCGACGGGGATGCTCAGGTATTTTTTGTAGTCCGTAGTGCGCTAATCCTAGCGCATATATTTTTCAGCTTAAACCCCGACCCTGTATCTAGCCTCCTTAAAAGATGCTTGTTTTATAGATTTAAAAAATTAACATAACATAATAACATGAGAAACACGACACACACACGACCCCCAATATATATATATTGATATTGTTATATATATATACATATAAATAACATATACATATATTTATAATAATATATATATATATTTATAACATATATATATATATATATATATATATATTTATAACATATATATAAGTGACCTTTTTGATAATCCGTAAAAAAGTAGATATAAAGAGTATTCAGCATTAGTTGAAAGCGAATTATCTTTGTTTAAAAACAATACGTAAATAAATGAACATAAAATCCTATCGTAGTTACTTACTCTTTCATGAAATGTCACAGATATTGAACGAATATTAACGAATAATCTTTATTAGACATCAATTAAGCCAGATTCCCTGAATTTATATGTATTCTTAAGAACCTTTAAGCTTAACCATTAAATTTGAGATATTTTCAAATATAAAACTCATGGATTTTAATAAAAATTGGACTAAGTATTGGATATATCATTTTTACTAAAATTATATACTGATTTGAATCATCATAAGGGTACATAAAAGTGAGGCAAAACTGTCTGGTCCGAGGAATTAATTTTACCCGTCCTGGGACGAGTAATCTTCTAGTATTATAAGGTAATGCTATGCGTTCTGTACGTATATGTACATATCCAACATATAAATAAATAAAAAACTGTAGCAAAGAGCGTTATTATGATGCCGATAACATTGTACAATAATAAGAAATTAGATCCAAACAAAATAAAAGTTTCTAGAATCAAAATCATGTAATGTTTTTTTAATCAAAATTGGAATGAGGATTTTAGGTTTTTAATTACCTCCCGACATACTCCTACCTCCATTTCAGACCAGAAACTCATCCGTCTATCTTCGCTCTTGTCGGTCATATCCCCCCCCCCCGATCAACAAGTGTCACTCTTTCCCCCTTTTTTATCCAGAAAAGAAAGAGGTGAGTGAAATTGATCGAAAAGAAAGCAATAATCGAGAGAACGCGCAATGTTAGATAATGGCCCTGTGGGAGCGGACGCATCTTGGGGTGGACGTATCTGTGGGAAATCGTTTGGTTTGGCTTGCGCGATTTAGTGCGGCTGGACCCGTACAGTCGGGTGCGGAATAGGGCTGTTCTCACGGTTGGAGATCACAGATGTAACAGGCCACCATTTTAATGAGACCTTTTGGGTTGGGAGTTCAAAGGAGTCAGACTGTGACGAATACACCTGCGCATGGGATTCTGTGACGTCACGGGCTTTTGCGTGGGTAGAAGAGTTTTTTGAAGTCTGGGTTTTGGAGGCGAGCCGAACGGACGTGTTTCATTATGTAGTCTGCAACATGATTAGGGGAATTAAATTCCCTAAGAAAAAACAGGCGTGAGATCTCCTTTCCCCCTCCACGAATAGCTAAGGACTTAATTAGGAAGTAAATACGATAAAGCAGTAATTTGGTTTCTCCCTCGACGTTAGTGAATATCTCCAAGCCGACGGATAACTAACGCCTGAAATAAAACAGAATTTAAAAGTTTAAAAGATTGTTTGTCTCCTGAGTCGGTCATGAACTTTTGTTGTAGCGGCGAGGTTCACGGCAGTACAGAATAGAAGAAAAAAGACAACCACTGGATGACACACCCCTCCACGCGACGAGGAAGAAGAGAGGGTACGAGAATTTAAAAATGTTATTCGCCGAAGAAACTACTATTTTCCAAATTAAATAAATAGCAGTGTTTTTTTAAGTCAAAATAAATAATCATCATTAAATGTATCGGATATCTTTTAAAGTATTGCATAGTTAAGTTGAGACATTGCAATTACCCGAGGTTGACCGGGAAGATTTTAACTTGTTCTTGTCAGCATTTTAAGCTAAGTTTTTTGTTTAATATAAAGTATTTTTTTTAATGAATATCTAAATTTAGAAAGTTAAATTTTATTTACACGATATAGCTTGTTCAGTAATGTAGTAATTATTTTCAAATTTCGCTCAGTCATGACAGAATTGATATACAAGCGAAAAATTATTTTTTTCGAAATGACCATCGAATCACAAGCGGTCACAAATTAAAAGACAACAAAATGAAAAAATCATGAATAAGTATTTATATATATAATAGGCGTTTGAATTTAATTTTCAGAACATAATTATAATGTAAATAGAATAAAAAAACTGAATAATCATGTACGCAGCGATTCTAGGCGCCATTTTGAATTTTCCATTCGTAAGAAACTCACCATTTTAATAGAATTATCATTTATTGATTATCCAATGAAAATAAACTATGAACCCCTCCTAGTGTCTACTATTGAATAAATTATCGAGCCGTATACAATGTGATTGATGCCAGACCAAAGTTTGTAATATGTTGTGAGAAGAGCATGAAGAAATGTATGGGGTATCTTGGGAGTAGTAAATTCATTAGATGTTTCCAGCCGCAAGTATATCCCTGTTTGGAGAACGTCTTGTTTGCCGCAGATTATCCACAGACGCAGGAAAAAAACGATTTGAAACTACCAGTTGCCGGATCAGACGCTTCTTGTTTTTTTTTTACCAGAGCTCCGACTAGCCGTGTTTCGGTTCTAATACAGTTGGGTATCAGAGGAATCTGTTTTCGGTGGCCCTACCAAAAACAAGTTCCGGGCGGCATAGATCTGAAACTATGCGTTCACCATCACCATAACACAGTAAAGAGAGAGTTGATTTTAAATAGTTTACATATGTGTTATGTCAGTCTAACGTTCTATATATGCGAATAAATTAACTGCCTTGTTCCTTTAAAAGAGCGAAATTTAAAGGATGTCTACTACGCAGTTGTTGTTTTTCTTTTAAAAATCGGCAAGAAATTAACGTCTTTTTTGGTTGTAAATAAAGTCCAAGAATATTTTAGTTCCTTCTTCCTTTAACGAGCAGCGAAATTGTAGTGTTGGAAAGCTCCCTAAAAGAGGAAAGTTCCCTGCTTACTTTATGGAACATGAAAATAGACTTCTCAAAATGGAAACAGTGCCGAATCAAGACAACATACCTTGCACACACAAGGTGCTCTATATTATTTCAAACAGAGCTTCATAAGAATAGTGAACAAGAATCTATCTTAACACTTTACTGCAATTTCACGGTAGATTCGATCGTCAGAAATACGTTAATATCTTTTAGATTTTATACATCTGACTACAAATTCAAACTTGCCTTGAAATATATAAAGACGTCAAGGAATGCAAATCTGATTATCGGATTTACCGTGAAACTGGTATAAATTGTATTTATTACACACATAACCCTTTATAAAAATAGGCATTTATCTTTTGAACTATCTGGTAACAAGTAAACTAGAACTGAACATATTTACAAGGTTTTTCTTGGAGGGGGGCAAAATGGAATCTTTAAGATAGATTTGGGTAAATTCATTTTACGGCTGTCATATTTTAAAGGGAAAAATGTGTTTGTATATTTACTATTATATTTACCTTTAATTATTTAAAAAATATTTTTAATTATCAATATCTAATTTAAATTTTTAACAGAATATTAAGAATTTGGTCTGAGAAGAGATAACTCTGGACTTTTTGCGAAATGGGGTT
>OY744530.1:69833439-69993439 GCA_963556195.1 Sepiola atlantica
ATCATCATTATTATCATTATTATTATTATTATTATTATTATTATTATTATTATTTCATAGTAGACTCATCTTTCGGATGATTTTAGTTGAATTTTGTTTCCTCTTGAACATCAGATCAATCCCCTTGACTTTAGAAATCCAAACTGTACTGTAACACTTTCACCGTTCCTAACAGGCAAGCCTTTTGTAGAATTGGAAAAGAAACCGTAAGCCATTTATGGTGACTTTTGCTTATGGTCCCAGGCGTTTCAATTACAACGGAGATCTCTTTGATTATTTACATTTCCATAGTCTAGCCAATTTTCATTTTAGATGCAAACTCTATGAATTAGACCAAAATGAGAAGTGATATAAGCATAAGCCAGAAGTGGTACAAGAAGCGACAATGTAAAACTTCTTTGGGGAATACGCATCAGAACAGATAAGGTTCTTAAACGTTCCAAACCCGACTTCGTCATTCGAAACAAAAACAAAGGAACTTGCTTAATCATTGACATAAATTGCCTCTTTGATACCAGAGTGCAGAGAAAGAACAAGCAAACTAAATAATTATCAGCATTTAAAAGAAAAATTATTATTTGTACTCACTAGGAGTTTTCACACAACTCATCATCGGTATTCATCATTCACTGATCATGACCGGTGGTGTTCCCTAGTCTAGGAAATATAGTCTCCAACGATTTCCAGTGTTCTCCACCTCTTTCTAGCCTTTGCAAATGGCTTTGCGTTATCGCAACAGTCGCTTACCATTGATTTCTCACTGGCATCGACAATTAGTCACCACTGAGATTCGTGCGGTATCAGTCGAAGCTGATATTATTATTATTATTATTATTATTATTATTATTATTATTATTATTATTATTATTATTATTATTATTTCTGCTCACTAGGAGTTATCACACACATCATCGTCCGTGATTGCCCACAGACAACAACCAGTGGTGTTCCCTGGAGTCTGAGTGACAACAACACGCCTCCCCAGATTTCCAGTACTCTCCATCTCTTTTCGATCACTACCACCAATGACCTTGTGGTATTGCAACAGCCGTCTAACATTGATTTCTCGTTGGCAACGACCATTGGTCTCCCCTGGCATTTGGGTGGCAATAAGTCTCCCCAAGGTCTCAGCACTCCCCGCACCCTTCCAGTGGCGGTCTGGTTAGTGCTGTCCCTCCTTGGTCTTCCCATCCTCCTTTACTCTTTACGACTATTTTGTGTTGTGTAAGCCGAGGCTATTATTCTTTTTTTAAGGGGGGGGGCAGCTTATGATATTTCTTTCAGTTTCTGTCGATTGGTTCGTGCGGTGGTGTTTTTCCTGTTTTATTTCTTTCTATTGTAACTTTCATGTTACTGGTTACCAATCGTAACTTATGCGAGTTGGTTTCCGCATTCAAGGATTTTCCTCAAGATTGTAGCTGTTGTGATCATGGCCGTCGTTTATGTGGTCTCGGCAACCCCTTTGATTCCGATTTCTCTAAGTCTTTTCCCCACTTTTTTTGAAGTGTTCCTAGTGCTCCTACGATTATTGGTATTATATTGACTTTCTTCATGCTCCATACCCCTTTCAGTTTACTGGCAAGTTCCGTGTATGTGCTTCGGTTTTCTGTCTCCTTGATCTCTACTCTGTGGTCTGATGGAACGGCAAAGTTTACGATTCGGCAGGATTTTTCCTTCTTGTCGATTATTATGACATCCGATCTCCTTGCTTGTATGAGTTTATCTGTTTGTACTTCCATATCCTAGAGGTTTATGTGATTTTCGTTTTCCAGTATTTCTCTGGTTTATGTTTATACCATTTGTCTGCGTGTTCGAAATGAAATTGTTTGCGTAGTTCCCAGTGTACTGCTTTCCCCATATAGTCATGTCTGTTCTTGTATCCTTTTGGGGCTAGTTTGCTGCATTGACTTTTATATAATTTACTGTTTTGTCTCCTCGCATTTACTGTTTTCCTGTGTTTTATCTATTTTAGCATTAATGTAGTTTGTCCTAATCGCATTGTTCTGTGCAGTCGTCAGTAAAGATTTCGTTTCGCTGTTCAAGAAATCGAAACAGAAACCATGAGATCTTCAGTCTGAGGTTTTACCAATTGACCTATTTGGACTTTCTTTTAAATATAGCTTAAACCATTACCTTAACAAAATAATTATAGCTTTTGCCAGGCGTCATATATTCATGATTTACGTCATGTTTCAAAACATGAATCTAAACATAAGCGATAATAAAATATAAATAAAGGAATAGGTAAACATTATCAACAACGTTGGAAATTATTTTGATAGTACAAAACAATTTATTTTGCTCTAACTACGCTATTGTATGTAGTTCTTTCAAAATGATATAATCCTCCCAGCCTTGCAAAAATATGTGATCGGAGAGAGCATATATTTGCTAGTATATATATATATATATATGTGAATGAAAGAAGGAGAAAGTAAATTATTAGTCAAGTCATCAACGTTTCATCTTCATCAAGAAAAGACTTCCTCAGGATGGTTAAAGAGAATAAAAAAGTTATAAACACAAGTATATTACTTGGAAATAGTGTGTATGTATAGAATGTAAAACAATATTTATGTTCATCTTCTGGTTGAAACATGGCCGACTAAAATAAAAATGTGTAATACGAATGTATTCTCGTAAACCATCCTGAGGAAGTCTTTTCTTGATGAAGACGAAACGTTGATGACTTTACTGATAATTTAGTTTCTCCTTCTTTCATTCACATAACGTTTGGAATACTATATGTGTGTGTGTGTCTCTTAGGTTGCGCAGGGAAGGCTCCAACGCAAGAACATAAAGTAGAGGCGACAGCGGACAACCCTGACGTACCGAGAAACAACGAACGATCCCGATCGCATTGTGTTTACCTGCACCACTTCAGCTGGCGATACAGAATTGAGATCCATTTGCGGATTCCGGATTAAATGGCAATGGCTTAATTCTTGAAAAGTGACCTCCAGTCTGTAGTAGAATGGAGTCATAAATGGTAGTAACATTTAATGCCGCAAAAACAAAGCTCCTTTTCTTTCAATAACTACAAGGAACCTTTTCAACCACCGATTGCCATGACAAATAACACCCTACCTGAGAGTCCAACGTTCAAACTTCTCGGCCTTCTATTCATAGGATACATGAATTAGAGTAAATACATTGAAGACATTGCCAAGACTCCATCTACCGTACGAGTAAACTTTTCACACCTGATATTATCCTATATATCTACAAGGCCACCATTCGCCCATGCATGGAGTATAGTTGCCACATCTGGGTTGGTGCATCCTCCACTAGTCTCTCCCTCTTAGACAAAGTCTAAAAAAACTTAATAGGTCCCTCACTATCCACCACGCTTCAGCCTCTGCCCCATCGTCGCAATGTTGCATCCTTGTGCCTGTTTTACAAGTACTTCAATGGATTGTGCTCCAATGAACTTGCTGGTCTAGTGTCTCCTCGACGTAAATACACTTGACAACCCCGACAATCAGCTAAGTACCATCCATTAATCGTGAAGGTCTCAGATGCCAGAGAACCTTCTACTCCAATAGATTTTTCTTTAGGCTGCCGGCCTCCGGAACCCCCTTCCTGCTCCCTGTTTCCTCAACTGTACCGACATGCAGAAATTTAAAACTAATCTAAACAGACATCTCGCTGTACAGCTCCCAACTTAGGATGGCCCCCAAAACTTACACCCTAATTCTCAATAGCCCCTTACGTCTACAGTGGCAGTCTGCCTTGTTTGTGGTGTAATATGATAAAAAATCCGGTGGCTTCTAGAACAGATCCCAGGAAACGATAGTCGACCATATCGAAAGCTTTGAACTGATCTAAATTGATCAGCGCGTCTTCAGTGTTGTCTTCTAATCGCTCTATGATCATGCGAATCAGATGCAGATAGTTCTGAATCGATCTCCCCTTCACAGCATAGTTCTGATCGGGTTAAACCAAGTCGGAAATAACAAACTGCAAATGGTTCGCAAGAACTCCTGTCAAAATCTTCGACTATGTGTTTAGCAGAGTTATGTGCCTAAAATCATCTACCCACCTCCATGCACGTTCCTTTTTCTTTCGTAATGTGATCACTCCGCTCGTGATTTGAGCAAGGATAGATCTGTGCTCAAATCAGTGGTTGAACACATCCGTCAGAAAAGGAACGAACATGCGCGACAGCCTCAAAATCAATTCGTATGGAAAACCATCGAGATTAAGCGATTTGTCCGAACCGACCTGTTTTAACGCAGCCAAGACCTCACAGTACGTGACCCGACCATAACAGCCAGCCGCTCGCGCCTCCTACAGGTGAGGCGAGTCGGCCAAATAGCTGTCAAACTCTTGGACGCGGAGTCTGGGCAGTTGGGTTAAGCGATCCATGAAATGCTTCCGGAACCTCTCACAGATTTTCCGCGTCGATACAAGAGACTGTCCTTCCACGTTTTTTACCTCTCGGATGTAATGGTCTGATCTGCGACGGACCACAGCATTAAACTCTTTAGCATCAACATTCACGGCTCCGTTAGACACTCTTTCTAACATAGTCCTGACTATCCTACCCTCACACCGCTCGTTAGTCGAACGTTTCAGGTCCCTCTTGATTTATGCTATGGTTAGTGAGTTCACTCAGCTATCGCTCGTTCCAACTTATCTTCTAATCGCGTTTCTGCTTTAGCATTATTGAAAGGGAGGCTCTCGCTATACTGAACACATAAGCGTCTAATCTTAGTTTTAAAGTTAACCCACCACTTAGCCCCTCTAACATTAAAGTTAACCAACCACTTAGCCCCTCTAACATGCCCCACAAAATCCTGCTGCATAAAGACGATTTGTTTTTCCTGGAAATCATGTATCTCCAGCAAAACTATTTTGCGGTCCGAGTGTCCTAACCAGTGGAACTTGGGGCAAGATAGAAAGTCTACATGTGCTTTTCTGACCAACATCCTGTCCAAGTAGATACTTGAGCTGAAAGGCGCATTAGTATGCCACGTCCACATCTACTGCTCCGGGTGATCGAGACAGAACCTGTCAACAAAATCGCATAAGGCTTTCAGGTTAGATAAGACTGCTCTCACATCTATCCAACCTTCTAGTCCCGCCCACCGTGTCTATCTTGGGATCAAGGATATCATTCCAATCACCCATTAAAACTAGCTGCTCCGAACCCGTGAAGAACACCCCCAATCGCCGAAAAAGGCAACCCTCTCCCCAGGTTGATTGAGCGCATACACCGCGGTGATCCGAAACTTGCTGTTGCTAACGGTAACATCGGCCACGATCAGGCTACCTTCTCTATCTGTGTGTACAATGTTTACCTTTGCGAAGAGTGTACGACACACTTTCAAGGAAACACCCCGAGCATCACGGCTGCTGAATGCTGAAAAGATGTAATTTTTAGACAGCAGACGACAGTCGTCAACTGACTCATAGTGGGGTTCCTGCAGCGCAGCCACGTCTATATTGAGGGTCAAGAGACCCCTGAGCACATGAGCAGCCTTGCTTTGGGAACTCATGTCCTTAGTATTGAGACTTGCCAAGTTCAATTTCGTAAACATGATCACTATTCAGTGTTGATCATCGACCTGAAATCCTCAGGAGTGAGAACGACGCAGGTCTATTAAAAGCTGCCTGTCACCAGTTCGGTCGTAACCCGACCGTCATGCCCCCCCCCCTTGATGCCCAGAGGGAAAGTTAATTTGATAGCACGATAAAAAGAAAGGTGAAAATAAATGGGTAACCTACCTTCTGCCTTTTCTACAAATTGTTTAAGCCATGGATGTTCCTTTTCAACTAGCTTCACACCGGCTACCGCATTGACTACCTCGTTAACCATTCGCCACAGGCGCTTGGTCCGTTTACACTTCCTGGACATAAGGGATGACATCACCATTAGAGATGTTTTTCGCGACAAGAAGGCTTACACTCTCTTAAATCAGTGATACACTTTCTAAACAACATTATCTTATTTTCATTCCATAGAATTATTTTCAGATAACCACCTGCATCCACTCAGATGATTTTTGACAAAGATTGCGTCTGACGAATGTCTTGGTTGTTTCGTTTGCTGGACTAATGCACGGTGGTGAAACCTGGGTACTTGAAAAATGTTGTATGTAAATAACAAGGCAAATTCTATACTTGATTTTGTCTGCTGATACGAAACACGAACTATATATATATATATATATATATATATATATATATATATATATATATATATATATATAAATATAATGTTCCTGAATTGTTTAGATAAAGATGGATAATATGTATCATTTGGATTGTTTGGACTATTGTTCTCACCTTTGGTGTTATTCTCACAATGTTTCAGCCGATATAACCTCCGACCTTCTTCAGGTGTATTTTGACAATAGCTCTAATTGGTAAATGGTGGAAAGAATGTGTTTGTTCTTTTTTCGCCCTGAGAATAAAAAAATGTGGGATGATTTCATGAAATGGAATGAGTATTGAGTCGTTTCCATATATGTTTGTTTATCATTAATTCGGGTCCGTATCGGTGTGGTATAGTATTTCTGAATTTTTTAGATGAGGATTGATAATATTTATTACTTGGATTGTTCGAACTATATATATATATATATATATATATATATATATATATATATATATATATATATATATATATATATATATATATATATTGTACATGTATTATATTAGTTTCTGTAGATGTAAATCCGTTGAAACTCAAGTGTTTATAAAAAGTGCTCAAGTGGTCTGATGAGGTTGACTCTCTGCGAAGAGTGCAACCGAAACATGTATGCACATATGTAACCAATAATGTTCGTATAAATAAAAATTTATACATATATATATATATATATATAGAGAGAGAGAGAGAGAGAGAGAAAGAGAGAAAGAAAGAGAGAGAGAGAAAATATCCATATCTCTCTCATTATCTATCTATCTATCTATCTATCTATCTATCTATCTATCTATCTATCTATCTATCTATCTATAGGCATGTCTACCGGTCTATGCCTTTTATAAGTCTATGCATCCATTTATATTGTCATGTGTATATATGTGAATGTTCAGGCCCGATTCGTAAGTAAAGAACATTGTAACCTGAATTTATATTTAAACTGTTTACCAAGTAACAGGTAAATAACGATGATTAAGCCAGGTGGCAACACATTGTATCACAGTTAATATATACATTTCAATTGCAACGACTTTTGAGTTCGTCGATAAGATATTTACATTTTATCATTTCGATGCATCGATACATTTTCATTTTTAGAACAATGATTATGTGTTAGCTTTAAACTGCAATAAAATATATTTCAATAGGCCGTCAGCGTCAGGGTATAATCGTTTAATATATAGCTATATAATAAAGTGAAGCCGGTCTATTTCTTGACTTTTTCATCGACAGCTTCTGTTATACAAAATCAATATGTGATTCTGACTACTCATTTTCTTTTGTTCAATGTTGGTGCATCTAAAAAGCAATGAAATTTAATTCGATTTAACTTCTTCTCATGAAATATTTTATCTGACCACCAATATTTTTAGATTGATTCATCTTTGTTATTATCAGTAAATTTACGATGGACGCCATATTTCTTTTCAGCAGAAAATTATACTATCAATAAGAACTACTAATAGTACGTCATTTCATTTGTTATTAATAAATAACAGTTTAATTATATATTTTTTTAATTCATGTTAATACCAAGGTGAAGAAAAAATTAGGAAATTTCTGGAAGCTTTGAAATTTCGACGTCGCATCATCTGACGTCACAGGAACTTTTTCACCCGTTTTTACAAAACTATCGCATATCTGAGAATTTTTTCACCGATGCCTAGAAACAATACCTCATATCAAAGAATTGTATCTTCGTTTTCATTACCTATACACGTCCGATCAAATATATTTTGAGTAAGAAATGTGTTATCATTATTATGAAGTATTAACCCTAAAAACACATTCTAATATTCAAAGATGTTTTTGCAGTTGTAAGACGTCACATCATGATTTTCTATTTTCTTTAAATAGAAAAGTTTGACTAAAACTACGTAAAAAATCGTATACATTGATTGGTAAAGCTAAAATCATAAAAGAATACCCGTCAGAGCTTGGATAAAAATCAATTCTCCGAACAGAATTGTTTTGCACAACTTTTATTTATCTTACGAAGATTAAAACCAAGATATTATAATACTAACTCTAATGTCTAGAATCCTTATTCCAATTTTCATCAAAATTCATTACATGATTTGGATTCTAGAAAATGTCTTAAATTTAAGGCTTAACTTAAGGGGTCTTAAGAATAAATTAAAATTCAGTGAATCTTGTTTAATTTGGTGTTTAATGATTATGAATCAAATTAAATGCAAATCCTAAATATTCGAATTTTAAAATAGGAGGTTGTTATGTCTTTTTTTTCTTCAACATATTTCACCCCAAACAAGGCGGGCCACTACTGTAGACGTAAAGGGTTACTGAGAATTTGGGTGTTGGTTTTTGGTGTCACCCCAAGTTGGGAGCAGTGTAGCGAAATGTCTGTTTACATTAGGGAGCAAGATGGGAGTTCCAGAGGCCAGCAGCACGAGGAAAGAAGCTATTGGAGTAGAAGGCTCACCGGCATCTGGGGATCTCCATAGTAAATGGATGGGATTTAGCCTAGACTCTTTACAATACACAAAAGAAACTGAAATTTGGAGAATATTTAGTAATTGATGTCTAATTACTATTGTTAAAATTTCACAAACATCGGAGGTATCTGATTTTTAGGAAGGGCTTCTACCTCCCTTTTACCCCTTTTTGCATAAACATAAATGAAAATAAATATAGACAACATTTGAACTCCTTACGCCAAACAGCTGTTTTCCAGAATTCATAATGATCGGTTAATTAATCTAAGAGTATGTCCTGTACATACACATATATGCACATATAAACATATCTTACACACACACACACACACACACACACACACACACACACACACACACACACACATATATATATATATATATATATATATATATATATATATATATATATATATATATATGATTGTCACTTCGTTAGAGAAGGAGGCCATCCCTTCAAAATTGCAATGTCCGGTTGTGGGCACGCAGATGGTAAGCAGCTCCGACGTATTCTTAGAAGTCTTTGCGTAGATATGACATACGATAATTGACTTTCGTTGGTACATTGTTATATTCAACTCCTGTTTGTACACTGACGTAATTTGCTCCTGTCATGTGACCTAATATGGCTCAGTAAATCAGGTCTCGATAGGCAAGCTGTGCTAGATGAACCACGGACACGATCGGGCTCAAATGTATTTGGGATGTTCGGTACTGTCACACACACACACACACACACACACAGAGAGAGAGAGAGAGAGAGAGAAAGAGAGAGAGAAAAAGAGAGAGAGAGAGTCTTTACTTTTAGTATTAATAGTTTTAATTGGTTGGAGGTTAATATATAGAGAGTATTTCCATATAAATGATATTGTAGTACGTTAATCTTCGCAGTTGGTCTGTGGAACTATTTATACGAGTGAAAACTAAACATTTATGTGTAACTTGCTTGCTATTAGTGTATTTTATACTACTAGACATCTGTATGTATTTACTTGAGAAATATTCATTTAATATATTTCTTTGACTATTATTGAAGAAAGAGAATGTTTGATCTTACGGATCTTTATTTTTTCATTTATGCAAAAGAAAACGCATATTTGTATAAAAATAATGAAAAAATATATTTGTCCTTAACTTTTATGATTTTAAACGCGCGAAAAAAAAAGGTTCTAAATTACATGAACGATTATTAAGCTCTTTTTTCCCAGATGTTCATTTTATCGTTTTTGTGCGTAAGCAAGAAAAAAAAACTGCGTAAAAAGCACTTAGGTTCGTATTTGTCTGCCATATTAAACAAAACATCAAATATAAATGTCCCTTTACGTCTACGTCGTCCTTATATATAAATGTATATATTTGTTGTACTCGAACGTAATTTGTGAGAGAGTTGAACAAAACGAAACAAAACGCAGCTAGTTTGAATGACTTAATTCCCGCACAAAGTGACACTGTCTTTTCTGCTGCCTTTTCGCAGATATTAACGCTACCCTTTTATACAATCGGGCCATTGCTGAGATGTTTAACGTGTTTTTTTTACGCCACCAGACAGGAAAACAGCTTTTCAGACATCTGAAGTTAAGTGCTTCAAGCAACTTTTTTGAATTGTTCTTTTTCATTCGTTGCCGTTGCTGCTAGACCTTGTTCCCGTTTACGTGGGCTCTTTTGTAATCACTCTCTTGACAATAAGCTAAATTGTTAAACGCGTCTAAAAGACATAATAGAACACGTGGATCGATGAAGAAGGGAGATAACTGTTGCATTCCTTTCAGGGTAATAAGAAAAAGGTACAATTGTTTCTTTCTCTTTTATTGTTCGCATTTATTTACACTTGATGAATGCCTTCAAAATGAACATGCATGTAGGGCGATTAAAATGCATTATATATATATATATATATATATATATATATATATATATATATATATATATAGTAATCTAAGTAAAGTGTACAGCCATAAGACAAAAATCCAGTAAATCCTTACTGTTTTTATACACGAGTGCTCAATAATTAAACAAAAGATAGAACTGTTTCATAGGTAAACATATTTTTATATATACAAATATTATTTACCTACATATTTGCAAAACAAAATAAATAAATTAATTAAGGGATCATTAGAAATTAAGCGTTAGTAATTATTTTAGGTGATTTTAATTTGCTTTTCATAAACCGATCACGTGTTTTGCGAAAGAGAGAATTTCTTTTCCTATTCTATTTGATGAAGCAGTAGAGAAAAGACGTTTGTCTTGAAGCAGTCTGGCTTCCCATAGCTATCACCGAAACAGGTTTTGAAAATGTCTTGCCAAATAATGTTTTAATAAATGAAAATCCTTATACGTATATATATATATGTAGGTATAAATAATTTAATATTTATTTATAAATATTATACTAAGCCCCTTTAAGAAATTAAAGTTGAGCACTCTCGGGGAAGTTAAAAATAGACTGTCAAAAAGCTCTGATGCAAAGTTCCGAATACGTTCGTTGAACACTCTCGACTAGTCTTCTATCTGTGCCCGCTTCTAGGTACATATAGATCTTAATTTCCCTAAATTACGTGACAGTTTTCGTGGGCCGAGTGGATATGGCTGACTCTGTGTACCGGGTTCGCGCCTCTCGATCGTCTGAAATTGTTACTTCCCTGCACTGATGAGAGCAATAAGCTTGAAACGCTAGCGTCTGTAGGTATAAATAATTTAATATTTATTTATAAATATTATACTAAGCCCCTTTAAGAAATTAAAGTTGAGCACTCTCGGGGAAGTTTAAAATAGACTGTTAAAAAGCTCTGATGCAAAGTTCCGAATACGTTCGTTGAACACTCTCGACTAGTCTTCTATCTGTGCCCGCTTCTAGGTACATATAGATCTTAATTTCCCTAAATTACGTGACAGTTTTCGTGGGCCGAGTGGATATGGCTGACTCTGTGTACCGGGTTCGCGCCTCTCGACCGTCTGAAATTGTTACTTCCCTGCACTGATGAGAGCAATAAGCTTGAAACGCTAGCGTCTGTAGGTATAAATAATTTAATATTTATTTATAAATATTATACTAAGCCCCTTTAAGAAATTAAAGTTGAGCACTCTCGGGGAAGTTAAAAATAGACTGTCAAAAAGCTCTGATGCAAAGTTCCGAATACGTTCGTTGAACACTCTCGACTAGTCTTCTATCTGTGCCCGCTTCTAGGTACATATAGATCTTAATTTCCCTAAATTACGTGACAGTTTTCGTGGGCCGAGTGGATATGGCTGACTCTGTGTACCGGGTTCGCGCCTCTCGATCGTCTGAAATTGTTACTTCCCTGCACTGATGAGAGCAATAAGCTTGAAACGCTAGCGTCTGTAGGTATAAATAATTTAATATTTATTTATAAATATTATACTAAGCCCCTTTAAGAAATTAAAGTTGAGCACTCTCGGGGAAGTTTAAAATAGACTGTTAAAAAGCTCTGATGCAAAGTTCCGAATACGTTCGTTGAACACTCTCGACTAGTCTTCTATCTGTGCCCGCTTCTAGGTACATATAGATCTTAATTTCCCTAAATTACGTGACAGTTTTCGTGGGCCGAGTGGATATGGCTGACTCTGTGTACCGGGTTCGCGCCTCTCGACCGTCTGAAATTGTTACTTCCCTGCACTGATGAGAGCAATAAGCTTGAAACGCTAGCGTCTGTAGGTATAAATAATTTAATATTTATTTATAAATATTATACTAAGCCCCTTTAAGAAATTAAAGTTGAGCACTCTCGGGGAAGTTAAAAATAGACTGTCAAAAAGCTCTGATGCAAAGTTCTGAATACGTTCGTTGAACACTCTCGACTAGTCTTCTATCTGTGCCCGCTTCTAGGTACATATAGATCTTAATTTCCCTAAATTACGTGACAGTTTTCGTGGGCCGAGTGGATATGGCTGACTCTGTGTACCGGGTTCGCGCCTCTCGACCGTCTGAAATTGTTACTTCCCTGCACTGATGAGAGCAATAAGCTTGAAACGCTAGCGTCTGTAGGTATAAATAATTTAATATTTATTTATAAATATTATACTAAGCCCCTTTAAGAAATTAAAGTTGAGCACTCTCGGGGAAGTTAAAAATAGACTGTCAAAAAGCTCTGATGCAAAGTTCCGAATACGTTCGTTGAACACTCTCGACTAGTCTTCTATCTGTGCCCGCTTCTAGGTACATATAGATCTTAATTTCCCTAAATTACGTGACAGTTTTCGTGGGCCGAGTGGATATGGCTGACTCTGTGTACCGGGTTCGCGCCTCTCGATCGTCTGAAATTGTTACTTCCCTGCACTGATGAGAGCAATAAGCTTGAAACGCTAGCGTCTGTAGGTATAAATAATTTAATATTTATTTATAAATATTATACTAAGCCCCTTTAAGAAATTAAAGTTGAGCACTCTCGGGGAAGTTTAAAATAGACTGTTAAAAAGCTCTGATGCAAAGTTCCGAATACGTTCGTTGAACACTCTCGACTAGTCTTCTATCTGTGCCCGCTTCTAGGTACATATAGATCTTAATTTCCCTAAATTACGTGACAGTTTTCGTGGGCCGAGTGGATATGGCTGACTCTGTGTACCGGGTTCGCGCCTCTCGACCGTCTGAAATTGTTACTTCCCTGCACTGATGAGAGCAATAAGCTTGAAACGCTAGCGTCTGTAGGTATAAATAATTTAATATTTATTTATAAATATTATACTAAGCCCCTTTAAGAAATTAAAGTTGAGCACTCTCGGGGAAGTTAAAAATTGACTGTCAAAAAGCTCTGATGCAAAGTTCTGAATACGTTCGTTGAACACTCTCGACTAGTCTTCTATCTGTGCCCGCTTCTAGGTACATATAGATCTTAATTTCCCTAAATTACGTGACAGTTTTCGTGGGCCGAGTGGATATGGCTGACTCTGTGTACCGGGTTCACGCCTCTCGACCGTCTGAAATTGTTACTTCCCTGCACTGATGAGAGCAATAAGCTTGAAACGCTAGCGTCTGTAGGTATAAATAATTTAATATTTATTTATAAATATTATACTAAGCCCCTTTAAGAAATTAAAGTTGAGCACTCTCGGGGAAGTTAAAAATAGACTGTCAAAAAGCTCTGATGCAAAGTTCCAAATACGTTCGTTGAACACTCTCGACTAGTCTTCTATCTGTGCCCGCTTCTAGGTACATATAGATCTTAATTTCCCTAAATTACGTGACAGTTTTCGTGGGCCGAGTGGATATGGCTGACTCTGTGTACCGGGTTCGCGCCTCTCGACCGTCTGAAATTGTTACTTCCCTGCACTGATGAGAGCAATAAGCTTGAAACGCTAGCGTCTGTAGGTATAAATAATTTAATATTTATTTATAAATATTATACTAAGCCCCTTTAAGAAATTAAAGTTGAGCACTCTCGGGGAAGTTAAAAATAGACTGTCAAAAAGCTCTGATGCAAAGTTCCGAATACGTTCGTTGAACACTCTCGACTAGTCTTCTATCTGTGCCCGCTTCTAGGTACATATAGATCTTAATTTCCCTAAATTACGTGACAGTTTTCGTGGGCCGAGTGGATATGGCTGACTCTGTGTACCGGGTTCGCGCCTCTCGACCGTCTGAAATTGTTACTTCCCTGCACTGATGAGAGCAATAAGCTTGAAACGCCAGCGTCTGTAGGTATAAATAATTTAATATTTATTTATAAATATTATACTAAGCCCCTTTAAGAAATTAAAGTTGAGCACTCTCGGGGAAGTTAAAAATAGACTGTCAAAAACTCTGATGCAAAGTTCCGAATACGTTCGTTGAACACTCTCGACTAGTCTTCTATCTGTGCCCGCTTCTAGGTACATATAGATCTTAATTTCCCTAAATTACGTGACAGTTTTCGTGGGCCGAGTGGATATGGCTGACTCTGTGTACCGGGTACGCGCCTCTCGACCGTCTGAAATTGTTACTTCCCTGCACTGCTGAGAGCAATAAGCTTGAAACGCTAGCATCTGTAGGTATAAATAATTTAATATTTATTTATAAATATTATACTAAGCCCCTTTAAGAAATTAAAGTTGAGCACTCTCTGGGAAATTAAAAATAGACTGTCAAAAAGCTCTGATGCAAAGTTCCGAATACGTTCGTTGAACACTCTCGACTAGTCTTCTATCTGTGCCCGCTTCTAGGTACATATAGATCTTAATTTCCCTAAATTACGTGACAGTTTTCGTGGGCCGAGTGGATATGGCTGACTCTGTGTACCGGGTTCGCGCCTCTCGACCGTCTGAAATTGTTACTTCCCTGCACTGATGAGAGCAATAAGCTTGAAACGCTAGCGTCTGTAGGTATAAATAATTTAATATTTATTTATAAATATTATACTAAGCCCCTTTAAGAAATTAAAGTTGAGCACTCTCGGGGAAGTTAAAAATAGACTGTCAAAAAGCTCTGATGCAAAGTTCTGAATACGTTCGTTGAACACTCTCGACTAGTCTTCTATCTGTGCCCGCTTCTAGGTACATATAGATCTTAATTTCCCTAAATTACGTGACAGTTTTCGTGGGCCGAGTTGATATGGCTGACTCTGTGTACCGGGTTCGCGCCTCTCGACCGTCTGAAATTGTTACTTCCCTGCACTGATGAGAGCAATAAGCTTGAAACGCTAGCGTCTGTAGGTATAAATAATTTAATATTTATTTATAAATATTATACTAAGCCCCTTTAAGAAATTAAAGTTGAGCACTCTCGGGGAAGTTAAAAATAGACTGTCAAAAAGCTCTGATGCAAAGTTCCGAATACGTTCGTTGAACACTCTCGACTAGTCTTCTATCTGTGCCCACTTCTAGGTACATATAGATCTTAATTTCCCTAAATTACGTGACAGTTTTCGTGGGCCGAGTGGATATGGCTGACTCTGTGTACCGGGTTCGCGCCTCTCGACCGTCTGAAATTGTTACTTCCCTGCACTGATGAGAGCAATAAGCTTGAAACGCCAGCGTCTGTAGGTATAAATAATTTAATATTTATTTATAAATATTATACTAAGCCCCTTTAAGAAATTAAAGTTGAGCACTCTCGGGGAAGTTAAAAATAGACTGTCAAAAACTCTGATGCAAAGTTCCGAATACGTTCGTTGAACACTCTCGACTAGTCTTCTATCTGTGCCCGCTTCTAGGTACATATAGATCTTAATTTCCCTAAATTACGTGACAGTTTTCGTGGGCCGAGTGGATATGGCTGACTCTGTGTACCGGGTACGCGCCTCTCGACCGTCTGAAATTGTTACTTCCCTGCACTGCTGAGAGCAATAAGCTTGAAACGCTAGCATCTGTAGGTATAAATAATTTAATATTTATTTATAAATATTATACTAAGCCCCTTTAAGAAATTAAAGTTGAGCACTCTCTGGGAAATTAAAAATAGACTGTCAAAAAGCTCTGATGCAAAGTTCCGAATACGTTCGTTGAACACTCTCGACTAGTCTTCTATCTGTGCCCGCTTCTAGGTACATATAGATCTTAATTTCCCTAAATTACGTGACAGTTTTCGTGGGCCGAGTGGATATGGCTGACTCTGTGTACCGGGTTCGCGCCTCTCGACCGTCTGAAATTGTTACTTCCCTGCACTGATGAGAGCAATAAGCTTGAAACGCTAGCGTCTGTAGGTATAAATAATTTAATATTTATTTATAAATATTATATATATATATATATATATATATATATATATATAAATATTTATTGTGTATATATATATATATATAAATATTTATAGTGTATATATATATATATATATATATATAAATATTTATAGAGTATATATATATATATATATATATATATATATATATATACACACTATAAATATTTATTTAAATATTAAAGTGTTTTTCACCGACAGACGATATAGTTTCATTTTTGTTACCCTCATCAGTGCAGGAGTGGCAGTTGCAGGTGGTCGATGGGCTCGAACTCCGTTCGTAGATTCAGTCTAGAATCATGAGACACACGCTTAGGACCACGCGGCCGGAAGAAATCGACACAGAGAGTAATTAAAATTAAGGTACACTTACCTGGGAGGCGGGGGAAAGTGTCATTGTCGTCTGCAGTATTCAACGCTCGTGCGAAACTCGCTTATAAATGACAACAACATTTTCAATTTCAAACAGGCCTCAACTTGTAAAACTATTACATCTTTTAAGGGGCTTTTAACTATAAATATTTAGTTAAATATTAAAGTGTTTTCCACCTACAGACGATATCGTTTAGGGTTTTGTACTAGCTTGCACTCATCCGTGTTGCTTAGGAAGCAATGATATCCCTGTGTATTAATGTTCCCAACTATAAACGCCTTATTACCATTTTATCTTATTTTTTCATGTCCAACATAGGATAAGCCGTTGTTCCTGCCTTTTAGGGATGCACCGCGCTACAACAGACTTCACAATATTATTGTTAATACTCCTAACCCTAACCTTAACCCTAATACCACAATTGGATTCTGTGTAAAACTTTGCTCGAGAAGAGTTGTGTTTGGTCTTGATTTTTAATTGCCTCCCCAGTAAGAGATAATCGGAATCGATAATTGGCCCTTAGTGACCCCCAGATATAACTCGAGGAAAATTTGAATGGTGTCATGAAATTGCTTAAAATATTTAATGTTGGATAATGGCCCTGTGGGAGCGGATGCATCTTGGGGTGAACGTATCTGTTGGAAATCGTTTGGTTTGGCTTGCGCGATTTAGTGCGGGTGGATCCGTACAGTCGAGTGCGGAATAGGGCTGTTCTCACGGTTGGAGCTCACAGGCGTGACAAGCCACCATTTTGATGAGACCTTTTGGGTCGGGAGTTCAAAGGAGTCAAGCTGTGACGAATACATCTGCGCATGGGGGTTCTGTGACGTCACGGGCTTTTGCGTGGGAAGCAGAGTCTTTGTTGGTCTGGGTTTTGGAGGCGAGCCGAACGGACGTGTTTCACTATGTAGTGTGCAACATGATTAGGGGAATTAAATTCCCTATAAAAATACAGGCGTGAGATCTCTTTTCCTTTCCTCGAATGGCTAAGGACTTAATTAGGAAGTAAATACGATAAAGCAGTAATTTGGTCTCTCCCTCGACGTTAGTGAATATCTCCAAGCCGACGGATAACTAACGCCTGAAATAAAACAGAATTTAAAAGTTTAAAAGATTGTTTGTCTCCTGAGTCGGTCATGAACTTTGTGTTGTAGCGACGAGGTTCACGGCAGTACAGAAGAAAAGAAAAAAGACAACCACTAGACGACACACCCCTCCACACGACGAGGAAGAAGAGAGGGTACGAGAATTTAAAGGTATGCAACATATATGGTTTTTGGTGTTAAAAATGACGAGTTGTTTAAACGAGAACTGCCACGTCTCGTTTCGGGACGAGTATACAAAACGAAAACTGCCACGGCCCATTCCCGGGACGGTATGCAACAATTAACACCTATTGAAACTAATTAAAATTTTCTGTTACCATATCGATTTCTATAATAGCCAAACAAACAAACAAACATAAGTTGTGTGTGTGTGTTACGCCATAATCACATTGACACACCGGTTCTCGTTAGATCACCGAAGTTAAGCGCCGTTGAGCCTGGTTAGTACCGGATTGGTGACTATTCTGAGATTAACACGCGCTGTATGTGGGAGGACGATACACCTTCGCTGTAAAAATACACCCATGACGAATCGTTTAGCAAGTAGTTCGGAATGAACTACTAAATCCCACATGTAACTGCTAAACATGAACTGCTAAACTCCACATGTTCTGCTAAACATGGACTGCTATCCCACATGTAACTGCTAAACATGAACCGTTAAACCCCACATGTAACTGCTAAACAAGAACTACTAAACCCCACATGTAACTGCTAAGCATGAACTGCTAAACCCCGCATGTGTTGACGCAATGGATCAATGTATTCAATTTCGGAGAGAGTAGACATTCGATCGTTCGTGTATGTGTATATGTATGTGTATGTGTATGTGTATGTGTGTGTGTGTGTATTGTCACGTCCCGTATCAACATCGATAGTATGTGTCCTATACTCAACAATATTTATTTTTGACCGGGTAGCATGCAAAGGGATGAAACAGTTGGAAAGAAAAACAAAACATACCGATCAAAAGACCAAAAGTCATGAAATAAATGAACACGTTTATTATATAAACGACGAACGAACAAAAATAATAAACCGTCCAAAGCAAGTGAGAATAAAAAGTGTTCTTCTCAGAGAATTCAAAATACGACAAGTCCTTCCAATGCAAAATAATGGTTAAATGTTATTTGTTAAATTACTTAGCATTTAAACAACCCTGTTTTCTTCATTGAGTTACCTTTCTTTTCTTATGACGTTTTCTTCATTCCACCAAATATTAAATCATTGAACCATTTCATTTTCTTTTATCTCGATATCCGCGCTCGAAGTCAAATGTCCCACGAACAACATTTCCATGATTCTATCTCTCGTTGCACAATTCTCAACGACTTTCCACGTCGACGTTCTCCCGCTCTTATATTCAAAATATCTGCACCCCCGCCTCCCCCCCAAATCATCCAGCCCGTCTGTCTCTTGCTTTCCTTCTTTTTTTTTTACAATGAAGAGAAAGTAAAGAAAACATAGCCAGCAGAATGGTTTCGGAACCACTCTCTCTACTAACCCTCCTCATCTGTCCTCTTCTTTGAACTGATTCTTTCATTCTTTCAATCTCTCTCCTAGCCCCTTTTAATCATTACGGGTGCGAGGGGAGGAGGCGTGTGGCCGTCTACTGTTAATTTCAACTTTTTTTTCTCTTCGCGTCGAAACGAAATATTACATTTTTTCTTTTAAGTCTTTGTTCACAAATCGCCATCCGACCTGCATGCCACAGTCCATATATATGTATCTCGAAAACGTATAAATAGTTTTAAGATATGCAGCAGTCATAAGCACTAACATTTCGTTTTTCTTGCGGGGAGCAGCCCCTGCGAAGTGATTTTGTCACACGATGACAAATCAGAATCCTGCGCGTTACGTATAAATTTCAACCTTTAAGGATTACTTGCAGACTCTTAGAGAATTATAGAGAGTCGAAGAAAGACGTTGTTGAGTGGTGTTAGTGTTACGTTGTTTGATAATAAATACCAACAAGTTGTTGTATAAATAGGTTTTATTGAACAGTATAATACACGTCTTAATAATCAGTGGGCCCTCGGACTAGAAGTGATCCTAGAGAGTTCTCCGGTATTCCTACGCTAGGGGTTACATTGGGTTAGCGTAGGGAAAATAGTTCATGTGATACTGTTACAGGCGACCTCTCTCCTTCCTCTACCCACTAGACAGTTGAACGAGGCTATCTTATCTTGAAGACATACAGCATTATTTATTATACTATTTATCATTTGAATTCCTTTGTTCACTGTGTTAACTTCTGTCAACCTACACCCAACGGTGTAGGGCACTACAAATATATGGGTCAGCTAAATCTATATAACTTCTATAAGCTCCGTATGAAGTCAGATCCAAGAAATTATATTATCATTATTTTATTTTATTTACCGAGTGTTTTTTTTTCACATTTTAACGTTAAAAGTTAAAGTATATGTGCTTCATACTGGGTCTCGTAGCATCCGAGCTTGAAAGCTGGATCTCCGCTACAGTGGCGTCATATCTGACGTCATCTGCCCGTTAGCTTGATTTCACGCTTGAACGAGCGTGAGTTCAAGCGTGAACAATTAAAAAATGTCTAAAATGTTAGTTTCCTGGTTAAATGCTACTTTATTTTTAGTAAACCTTTTACTTTTTATTTGTTGTAATTTAATTCGCATTTTATAGAATGTTTCGTATCAACCAAACGTATGTTCTCGGACTTAGGTAGAGTTATACTCGCTGTAATTTGGCTAATGTACGTGTGTCTGTAATGTGACCTAACGAAAATAAACTAATATACTCGTATTGTGTGTTTCGTCGGCCGTGTTAAGGTTAAGACGAGAACCAGAGATCACGGTTTTCGACATATGGTCTCTCTAGTAGTCACACACACACACACACACACACACACACACACACACACACACACACACACACACACACACACACACCCACACCCACACACACACACACACACATATATATATATATATATATATATATATATATATATATATATATATATATATATATATAAGGTTCTAATTTATTCCTCCTCTTCTCTTTTAACACATGCACATCGGGCCAGTCTGGCACAAGGTCAACGATTTTGAGTGCTCTCTTCGATGCATGTATTGCAAAACAATCGGTTATTTGTTATGCTAATCTTAATGAGCTTTTAGCGCGGTATATGAATCTTTGTGATTGGGTAGTAGTTGAATAACTAATGTAAGAATTATGTTATTTCTTTTGTTTTCGAAGAAATACTAGAAAAATGTAACCCGTTGTTTGAATCAGGAAAAAGTGAGTTTGCAAAGCCAGTTAAATATAAATAAAAATAAATAAACAAATTAAAAAAATTTAGTCATCCTATACGCTATACCTCCTTCTCTGTCTCTTTCTCTCTGTCTTTTTATCGCCGGCTATGAGTTAAATAGTATTACTAATTGTGGTGATATTCTTTATTGTCTTTAATGGACTATTCCCATCTTCTGTATTATAGTTAGTTTTATTAGCTTTGACTGTTAATAAACAGACACACGCACATGCACACACACACACGCACACAGAGACTGTAAAATATATATATATATATATATATATATATATAGAGAGAGAGAGAGAGAGAGTACAAAATAGAGCAGGTGATCAAATAACATACCATGACAGAGGGTGAGAGTAATAGGCAGAAACTTAATAAGAAGTGGGTGACTAGATGAGTTAATTGCAAATGACTGCTAATTAGAACAATTAAAAATGATTTTCCAACATAACTCAATCCCAATGCTAAGGGGGAAAAACACCTTAGGGAAGCAAACGTTGATTAACGCAGCTTTATATTATTATTGCCGATAAAGGTTGAAATTTTAATATTTTGTAAAATATTGAATGGCCTTGTGTCAGACTAGGCTGATTTAAGTGCATTGGAGAAGAAACAGCTGACTCTGAAGATTAGCAATACATCAGAAGAAAAACACAATTTTAATTAGTAACACATCAGCAGACATCCCGAATCAAGCTAGGTGTGAATGTGCATATTTTATAAAAAGAAATGAAGGGACATGAGAACACAACTCCAGGACGCGAAAAGGAGTCAAAAAGCGAATCCAATCTGCCTAGCCTCTGACACTAACTTCCGTATCGTCGCCTTTATACTGCCTTAAACTGAAGACATCCGGTCACGAAATCTTTAAAGATATTCGAAAGAACTTTAAAAATCCGTAAAGTTTTATAATCTTGCTTGCTTGCTCGTCTGAAAATTTAATTGTTTAGATGGTGGGAAGAAGGATGAATGAGATGAGAAGTGGCGCGAAGTGTGAAATAGTGTGGATGGGAAAACTTAATATAGGAAGTAGTTGCAGTAGCAGTCGTGTACGAAATCAAGAGAATGACGTAAATAAATAAATGAAATAAATAAATGAGGAAAAAATAATTAGTAGAAGTGCAAGAAAAGGATAGTAAGAGGATTTTATTAACAAATCTTTAAAATTTACTATTGAGTAACCACTACTCAAGGCTAAACGCTATTCGAAGATACGGGTTAATGAGATGGATTGATTGTCAGTTGAATGATGAAGAATATTATGAAAGGATTGAAAATGATGAATGGAATGAACAAAATTCGATTATTTATCAGGACGGTTTATGGCAAATATTGTTAACATTGCATTTAAAGACGACAGGGAAGGAATCCCGTAGTAACGGTTTCCACAGATGAGAAGTGGATGCTGTGAATAAATAAATGGCGTAAATAAAGAATAAAATGAAAAGGAAGGAGATATATTGTTCATTTCTAATTATCTAATGTATACCCTAATGTATGATATACCAACGTTGACTCCTCGGCTCACTGGTCGGCTAGTTTTTTTTTTATAAAGCTGTGTTGTGTTTATTTCTTTATTATGAGCGAAGCGAAAATAGAACATTTTATGGTAACTTATAAGTTGAGGGTGCTTATTATTATTAGGCGAAATGTAGCAAATTGCTTTTTGGTTAGGTGAGCTTTATCGTTAAATAGTTCAGCATTTGTATTCAAATGAAACGAGATTTTTAAATAAATACACCGAGCAGATGTGTTGTAAGGTTCATAATACGTTACATAATGAAAGCCGTTATTTCAATGGAGAAATTTGAGTGACATCTAGGGGTCACAGGTGACTTCAGTAAAACGTAATTTAGCGAAATCCCGTGTCTTCCGAGTGGAAGAGAACTCCCGCCCCCTCTTCCTGGTAACACTTCAAACAGAAAAGATGTGAAATCTTCCTTCCTTATTTTAGCTTCATTGCGGACAGGGGAGCGGGTGCAAAACATAACCTAATAAGTGTACGTCAAAGACGATATATAAAGTTAGGTATATCAGGTCCCGGGTCGTGCACTGTCGTTGGGCGATGACTTCTGCTCCTATTTAGCGTAACGCAAAGCTCTTTGTAAATAAACAACGAGCGTTTCTCCCGTTGGAAGTGAAGTGAAGCTGACAACTATCAACTAAATGGTTAAATGTTCTCCCTGGCTAGGGAGAGGTGCTAGTCTAACCCCACTGAAGAGCTGTGATACAGCGAAACGGTCTTTCTGCGGATAACTATATATATATATATATATATATATATATATATATATATATATATATACAGGGTAATCTCATAAACTAATGAACGAGTCACTATGTAATTTTTGAATATATATTCTAAATAAATACAGCGAATAACATGAGATCATTATCTTTTTTGTAAATGTTAACATTTAGAGGGTGCATATATATATATATATATATATATATATATATATATATATATATATATATATATATATATAAAAATTTGTTTTATTTTTGTTTTTTATGGCAGATCATTATGAATTTTGGAATATATAATTTCTCGGCAATCCGGTGAAAACATGGGCACATTTTTATTTTAAACTTTACCATTTAGAGGTGCGCCTACCTAAACTCGCACCCGCCCTCAAAAACTTCTTTAAATAAGTTAGTTACATCATATGGATAGCGAAAAAAATCGTTCCACATCAAATTTTTAGTTATATTAATGTCTTTTTAAAAGGATTGGAGCGTGGGTGGGTGTCAATGGTATGTATGTGCTTGGTAAACTCCTATGTAACTTATCACTATGAATTATGGAATATGTATTCTAGGAAACAGGGTATCTAACGTGGGCACATTATATTTTTTTAACCATATATTCAGGGGATTGCAACCGAAACTGTACCATATACTGCAATGAAAGAAAAGAAACATTAAAATTTAAATATAATGCTATATTTATTGTATATACACGCCCTTAGACGGTATACTATTATATATATATATATATATATATATATATATATATATATATATATATATATATATATATATATATTGGGCGAATAATGTATGTAAGTGAGTTAACTCTCCCAAGCGCTTACTAAGCACATCACTATTTACTTTAACACAGCTGTTATCGCTAACAATAACAACAAATAACGAAACATTTATAAGCGATAAATCATAACGTATTTCAGACATAGTCCTTCGTAGCTTACTGGTAAAAAGTAAATCCGTATGAATCAGAATAGTAAAACTTTGTTGACCGGTTTGATTCTGTTGTCGGCATTCTTGCAGGAGGGACCACGTAGTGGTTGCCAATACCCTTAAGTGAAAATGGTATTATGGAATCGACTGGATTCGAACTTGGCACACCCAGGTCGATAGTCCGTATCGTTATCGACTGACCTCCCGCTGGTAAAGAACTCTGATGAGCCGCAGTTACGGTGAAACACGCGCCCCTGGATTATTAATTTTTCTCTCTCTCTCTCTCTCTCTCTCTCTCTCTCTCTCTCTCTCTCTATATATATATATATATATATATATATATATATATATATATATATATATATATATATATATATATTTCAGAGGAAACAATTTTTTTTAATCAATGAAACGGGCGGATTTGCTTAGTTTTTAATTCATCATTCTGACGTTTCCTCTTAGAGGGTCAAACGATAAGGCCTTAAGGACAATTTTAGCAATTTTCTTTTTTATCCACCCGCCCGTTTCATTGATTAAAAAAAAATTTCCTCTGAAATTTTGTTGTACGCGAAATTTACTTTATTTATATATATATATATATATATATATATATATATATATATAATATTGTCTTATAAATCGTTAAAAATAAGTCATTTCCTAAGTTAGTAAAATATATTTTCTGAAATACATTTCGTGGTTTTCAAGTTTCGTCGACGATTTGTTCAAGCAAAACCGTAATGGATAATTTGACCTAAATATAAATGCGAAAATATTTTCTAATCTACGCCGCCTGCAAATCCATATCCAATTGCCTACACTTCTAAGCCTTCCGCATACTTGTATGGATATCATTCTAGCGCCAACCATGAAATTGATATTTATTATTTAAATCCCGGCATTTAACTTCAAAGATGAAAGCCATCGCGTCAAGTATCCAGAAAAAAACTGGTGGTATGATCCAAAGACAGACGACTTAACCCTTTTCCTTCGTAACTAATCGCACAAGTAGAAAAGGTATTTTTCGTTTCATTTGCGTCGTCGTTAACGAAGCATCTAGAGACGTTTAATCCAACTAACCACGTGCTTTCTAGGGATACGTCTATTCAATCTGCGCGTTTAGCGATGAAAATGCTATATCAAACAAGCGTGTAGAGAAGGACCAACGAACGCTGGTCTTTTGGCTGGAAGAAAAGTGTAGTATCTGTTCTGATACTACACTTTTCTTCTTTTCAGTTCTCAGTCAGCGAAGGAGAAATCCTAAACTAAGGAAATTTTTATTTTTTTTTCCCAATCCAGAGTACCTGTTTTTGGAGAGCTGGATTTCCCCCTATTAAAATCCGACCTTGTGTCTAACTGTGCTCTCGTGAGACAAACGAACGTACAAAGTCTCTTATTTTATTTTCAAATTGAAGGTTGTGCCCATAAATGTAGCCATAAAACCCTTAGAAATACTGCAGAGAAACTCAAATTTTGGCAATACTTATTCATTTATGTCTAATATCTATGGTTAAAATTTCATCAACATTGTAGGTATCTGAATTTTTACAAAAGGCTTCTAGTCCTTTTTAGTATAAACCTCATTTTGAACCCTTTTTTTAGTTTTAATAAAACTACATTACCTGATTTTGATTCTAGAAAAAATGTTTAAAATGTTGAGCTTAAGTTTGTAGGGGAACGATCTTCGAAAAACATCGGTGCTATGGCACCGCTAAGTTATCCCCGTTTGTTTTACCCAAAAGGGTTACAGAGTAAAAGGGGCTTCATTGGAGCTGCACATCTACCACCATCAGGGCTTTCGATTACTCCTGGAGGAGGAACACCTCCCTGGTTTCCGTCCACCTTATTGGTGACTGTCATTCAGAGACTTTTGCCATAGTCGTAACGCTAGGCACTGCGATTTGGTAACACTATTTGCCCATAGCTAGGTGTCCACATACAGCGCCTGGTATTTCCAAATGGTCACCCATCTAGTACTGACCAGGCTCAACGTCGCTAAACTTCGTTGATCTAGCGGGGACCGGTGTGTCAACGTGATTATGCCGTATCCTGCACATTTCCTACGAAATTTTTACAGAATGAAGAATATCTGACTTGTTTGGTATGTGTTGTCAGATGTAAATAAATGTTCAATTTTATCTTACTCCCACAAGTAAGATGTGACTCAAGGTCGGGTCGGTAAAGTGGGTTTTGAAAAGCCAGCGCCCGAGAGGTGAGCACTCTGGCCATTAAACATTGCCTGGGCAGCCCCATCGGCATTCCCCGGTAGGGGCGCCTCAGGCAGTAAGCAATAAACTTACTCCTCCCCAAAGAGGGGAGGCGAAGCCTGGGAGGGTGGACCTCCTAGAACTGTACAGGACAGACCCATAGACCGGTGTAAATCAAGCCCCGAAGGCCAAGACAATACCAGTCTATGGGGTGCAGTATCCATCGGAACAGATACTACACTTTGATCTTAGCCAAAAGGCCAAGGTTTTATTTATCACTCTCCCACAAGGTAAGATGTGACACAAGGTCGGGAAAGTGGGATTAGATAAGCCAGCGCTCGAAAGGTGAGCACTCTGGCCATTAAAAATTGCCTGGGCAGCCCCGCCGGCATTCCCCGGTAGGGGCGCCTCAGACAGTAAGCAATAAACTTACTCCTCCCCAAAGAGGGGAGGCAAAGTCTGGGAGGGTGGACCTCCTAGAACTGCACAGGACAGACCCATAGACCGGCGTAAATCAAGCCCCGAAGGCCAAGACAATACAGTCTATGGGGTGCAGTATCCATCGGAACAAATACTACACTTTGATCTTAGCCAAAAGGCCAATAAAGTATTGATATACTCCTATTTATCTACGTCCCACACAGTAGAATGTGACACAAGGTCGGAAAGTGGGAATGCACTTCAGAGGTGGAGTGCTAGGGACTTTTTAAAAAAATTGCCTGGGCAGAGTGCCTCAGACATTAAGCACTAAACTCAATCCTCCCCAAAGAGGGGAGGCAAAGCCTGGGAGCGCCACTTCCCAAAACTGCACAGGACAGACCCATTGACTGGCGTAAATCCAGACCCGAAGATCCAGACAATACCAGTATGGGGTGCAGCATCCATTGGAACAGATACTACACTTTGATCTTAGCCAAAATTTATTTAGATGGATGCATCCTGGGAAACATTAACTCCTAGAGTTAAAATTACATTCCCAGAATGCATACCACCTTAGGCATAAAAGCCAACTGTGGAAGGGGGTGGGGGTCGGGGGTCATTGTGACATTTAAAACAACAGTTTGACATTTTTTATTTCAAATCAAAGACAAAACAAAGACATTTTTTATTTGACAAAAAGCAAAAACAATGCACAATGACAAAAAACCTAATCTACCCTAAGCTAGACATTTGCACTAAAAAAATTCGCAGTCACTCTATGGCTTAACCCTACTTAAAATATCCCCAAAATGAAACATGAAAACATGAAATAACGTGGGAGTGGGATACACATTACAAACACCCAAGAAGAAAGAAAAATAAAGAACCAAATAAAATGATAAGGGGTGGTTTGTAGGACCCTCCCTACCCTCTTGCTAAGTTTGGACCGCCCACTGTTTTCCGGCTCGAGGCCGAAAACAAGCAGGACGACCCCTAATTGGAAGTGGGAATAAAGTGAGACTTTCTGAAAATAAATTAATCGGGATCTGGGTACGGGAATGGATGGCGTCTTCCAAGATAATATTGCCAAGGGTTTCATCAGCCGGGGACAAAATAAATATGCGGAGTGGGCATCTTTGGAAGCTCTCTAGTGCCGGCAAAAACAAAATCGGGACAGGACATCATTTATTCCTACTAGCTTATGATTCGACTAGGCTAATAAAATAAACAATTTGTTTTATACTGGGCTAGGTTCCGTAGGACCCAGTACCGTCTGCGCCATGCTAAGGCGGGAAAACGTATTCAAACCCGGACCCTCGTCGGATGCACAAACTAGTGTTGCGCACCCATCTTCTATTGAACTCCATGCGATGTAGTCGTTTCCAATCGCATCTAATTTTCACTTGAAGCTGATGCTTAAAGTAAACAACCAGATCACGATCCGAAACAGACCCAACCCCATGAACCTCATCTAGACGTGCAACCCACGTTACTAACCTTGCTGTGGCTAGGATCGCCAGAAAAAAACATTCTTTTCTCCCTAGACCATGGCGATGCTACGTTGTTGATGACGAATGCTACATCAAGTACCATCGGCTGCTCGGCGTCGATGCGAGCCGTTACCTCTCTGACATACTCCCAGAGACGACGAACTTTACTGCAAGTGAAGAAGGCGTGCTCGGCCGTTTCTTCCTCATTGTCCTCACAGCGCGGGCATAAGGGAACGTCCCTTATGCCATCCCTGCGTAATCTGCCATAGAGGGGCAGTGCATTTCGAACCAGTCCCCAGGTCAGAGAATACTCAGAATTGTTGAGATAACTCTGGCCTGGCGCCCAACTCCACTGGGAGCGAGCCTCCTCACTCAACAATCCAAGCCACCTCCCAAGCGGATCTGAAGCGGACCCCTCCACTAAATCCCGATATAGTCTCTTCCTAGACCGGGCAAGGTCACTGGACCCCGGCAATGCTTTAAGCGCAGCTCGGCATTCGGCGACGAACATGGACTCCCCTCTCGGTCTACGTCGACCATCGACCGAGTGGTTGGGCATGAGGTTGGGAAAAGCGCACCCAACCGCAGGGACCCACGGAGCGTCCTCCGTCAAAGTACGACTCAGAAAAGCCAGTCTCTCGGCATGTCTATGACTTACCAAGTCAGGCATCTCCAAGCCTCCATCGCACGGACGTTGCGTACAGACCTGTCTGCGGACGTATGCTTTCCGCCCCTTCCACAGAAGTGAAAAGAGCAAGCGCGTGAAAGCAAGAAGGCGGTCCGCAGGCAGAGGGAGTACAGACAGCTGGTAAAGGATGAGAGGAAAGACGTAAGTAGCGCACGCCTCTGCTCCCCCTTCAAGGAAAGTTTCCTTCAAATCCAAGCCCTCACAGACGATTCGACCTTTGCCTGTACTTCCGACCAATTCTTTTCCAACTGGAGACCCGGTCCGAACCAAACGCCAAGGATCCAAACCGGGCCATCGGTCCAGCTGAAATCACCTGGAAGTGCGGTCTCTCCGCTCCAGGCAGCCAACCGCAGGCCGTTGGACTTGCTGCGGTTGACAATGGCCCCTGTTACTTCGTCGTACCGAGCGAGCGCCTTAGTCACCGCTTCTATGTCTTCACGGCTGGACACAAAAACGGTGACATCATCGGCATACGCGGAAACCCTGACTCGCGCATAGTGAGGAGGGATAGCGATTCTGCGCAGGACTGATGTAGCCGCCCGTCCCTTAATTTGCGAAGGAAGGGCTCCAACGCTAGGACATAAAGCAGGGCGACAGCGGACAACCCTGACGCACCGAACGAGAAACCACGAACGACCCCGAAAGCCTACCGTTTACCTGCACCGCTACCGTCGGCAGACGATACAGAATAGAGACCCACTTGCGGAAGTCCGGATAAAAACCGGCAGCCTCAAGAACAGATTCCAAGAAACCATGGTCGACCCTATCGAAAGCCTTGGACTGATCTAAATTGATTAGCGCGGCTTCAGTGTCGTCTTCTATACCCGCTAGGATCGTGCGAACCAGATGCAAATTGTTTTGAATTGACCTCCCCTTCACAGCATAGTTCTGCTCAGGCTCGATCAAGTCAGCGATAACAATCTGCAAACGATTCGCAAGAACACGGGCCAAAATCTTTAACTCGTTGTTTAGCAGAGTTATGGGCCTATAACTATAACTATAACTATCGAAATCCCCCACTCCTTTGGTAACCTGCCCAGGGATCGAGCCCTGAGCAAACCAGTGGTTAAACACATCCTTCAGAAGAGGAACAAACATGGGCGACAGCCTCAAGTAAACTTCGTATGGCAGACCATCGAGCCCTGGAGATTTGTTCAAGCCGACCTGCTTCAACGCAGTAATGATCTCACCCTCTGTAATGTCCCCATCACAGCTAGCTGCTCGGACCGCCTCTAGGCGGGGCGAGTCAGCCAAATAGCTGTCAAACTCCTGGCCCCGGAGTCTGGGTAGTTGGGTGAAGCGATCCTCCAAATGCTCGCGGAACCCCTCGCAAATCTCACGAGTCGATACCAGGGTATGTCCTTCCAGGTTATTCACCTTTCGAATGTACCCATCCGAGCCACGACGTAAAGCAGCCTTACGCTCAACAGCGTCAACGTTCACAGCTTCGTTAGAGACTTTCTTTAACCTAGCGCGAACTACTTGACCTTCATATCGCTCGCTAGCCAAGCGATTGAGGTCCCTCTTAATTAAAGCTATCTCTAGGGGAACCCCCCATCCACCACCCGGGTCATCTTATCCTCTACACGCTTTTGCGTCCTAGCCCTATCTCGAGCGAGGCGCTGGCTGTAACGGACACAAAAGCGTCTAACATGAGCCTTAGTGCTAACCCACCAACTACTCCCGATAACCCCCCACACTAAACCCCGCTGAAGCAGTAACGTTAGCTTGTCCCGGAAGCCGGGTATCTCCAATAAGGAGGTATTCAACTTCCAGTACCCAGCTAACCTAGGCCTATCACTTAAACTCAAACGGGCCATAACCAATTTATGGTCCGAATGACCTAACCAAGTGAACGTGGGACAAGATATAAAATCTATGTCGCCTCTTCTAACTAACATTCTGTCCAAGTACTCGGACAGAAGGCCGCGCTAGTATGCCACGTCCACATCTTCCGCCCTGGGTGATTAACGCGAAACCTGTCGACAAGATCGCATGAGGCCATCAGGTCAGACAGACTGCTTTCACACCACCCCGACCCTCTATTCCCCCCGACCTTATCTTGGGGTCAAGGACGGCGTTCCAATCCCCCATTAAAACTACTCGCTCCGGACCCCCGAGAAACGTTTCCAACCGTCGATAAAAGGAGACCCTCTCACCAGCAATGTTGGGCGCATAAACCGTAATGATCCGAAACTTACTGTTTTCAACGGCAACATCGACTACGACCAACCGACCTACAGCATCTGTATGAACAACGCTCACTGTCGCAGACAGAGTGCGTCTCACTAACAAAGAGACATGTTGTGATATTCAAAGTGCGTGGCTCAGTTAGAATAGGTGCCAGATTATTGTATACAGACAACCTATAGGCGGAAACACACAGCTATGATAATTACTGTATTAGTCAAGTCAACCAAATTACATATCCCAGAAACTTATGTGCTTCATCCCTGTGTGGATCTATGGCTTCTCCATTATCTTCCACTCTATATGGTGTTATGCGTATTCCCCATTGTAGGGGACCTTTATCTGGCACTTCTGTATTCGGAGTCCAATGTTTCATAATCCGATTCTTTAGGAGAACCATAATCAAATATTTTAACAAATAATTTTTTTACATATACTCATATTGTATGATTATGCTTATTCTAATTAATTAGTTGTTTTTATTAAAGGGTGACGTCTAAAGTTTCATCCATGGAATGGTCAATAAAATTCACAATTCTTTCAACCATCAAACCATATGTAGTACAAGTAAACTACAATCTATGCCTGGCTTATCCACCAAGTTTAAGTCATGAATATCCAACCGTCTTTTTTATCGCCGTTTAATGGCATACTCCAAATGTACACCTTTGTATTGATTAATACTGATCGATACCTAATGACTCGTTTGAATGACTGCGGGGACACGTTGGTGATCGTCTCATCAGTAGGAGGTGTGATCTTGAATGGGCTTTACACTCACACAACCTTGACCTCCAAGATCTGTATCAAAGATAATGTCTATCAAAGAAATTCCTGAGTCTATTCTTGAACTGAAGAGGATTATCAAAGCCAAAATCAGTGCAGTGCCAAAGTGGTTCCTATTTACTTGCCCCCCATAAGATCGAGGTTTAACTTAGGGAAAATCCAGCTCCATAAAAAAAGGCACTCAATGGGATCAAAAATAAAATTTCCTCGGTTAAGAAGGATTTCGCCTTCACTGACCGAGGACAGAAAGATTAGGTCTAGTATCCGAAAAGAAACAACACTTTGATATATTTATTTGCAGAAAATATAACAAATTTACATTTAGAACAAATTAGGCCCAATGGCATCAAAAGTGTGATGAAAGTCACCACAATACCACATTTACATCAGAGGCCATCCTATTTTAGATAACCCTACCTTTGTTGGAATTTTCTTTTTTCATAAATATATTTATATACAAAAAAATTAATTGGACTAAAACGGAGAGTGGGGCTACACTTTGATCCTAGCCAAAGAGCCAAGCAAGCTGTTGTACCAAAGTGGTTATAATTTCTTATTCTGGGATTATTTGTCTGTTCTTAATTATTGTATTCATCTCTATATCTGACATCCCTACATTTGCATATGCTTTGATCATTTGAGTTTCCTGATCTTTAAGTGTTGTTCTTTGTCTGAAAGTTACCAACTACAACACATGATACACGAAGAAGACTGAAGAGTACAACGATCAAAAATTGCAAAAGCCAAAATTAGAAAAGCTACTATAAACTAGCAAGGCTACATGGCGTCGACTGGGGTAAAAATTTCCACGAATTACGTACATTACAGAGAAAATAAAAGTGAAATTAAACAAACTACTTGATATTATAATATGCAATTTTAAAGTTTATTCTGGGAAAAATCATAGTAAAAATACGTATGCCCCAGGTGAGGTTCAAACTGACAACCTCTATCTATAAGTATGACGAGCTAACCGAGTGCCCCATCTATGCAATTAGGAAATGACGACTCTATTAACTGCATAAACCAGGAAAGGCTGTTGCTTCTGCTTTGGACTAGTTTCCTTTCTACCCCTAGCATCTTTTTCACCCTCTCTCTTTCGTTAAGCTTAAGTGTAGTTAAGCGGTAAATATCGAAAAATTGTTGTAATTAATTTTATTTCTGGTTTATTGATGACAGTGGAAGGACTCATGAGTGTGAGCGTAAAAACCTCCGTCTTTTTTTTATTTATTACTAATCAAAAATAAAATATCGACCAGGATTAAATATTAAAATATATCCTAAATAACATTTTTATTATTTTAGAATACAGACGCCGAAAACGATTTAATTCTGAATCGATTGTCAAGAAAGCTATTAACGTCAATGTAATAGAAGGAAACTGCTTTTACTTTATATATAATATAAGGTTATCTCACTTCATTAATATCGACAAATGAAAAGAGATCTGCACAACCTTTAACAGTAAAAGAGAAATTTAAATTTGAAGATCGCGTGTCGAAAATTCAATTCAATTTCACACATAGACGCGATCACGTAAGTAAAATGATTACAGAGTATCGGAGCCTATTCATATGTTTACAATTCCCTCGTAAGATGACTTGGCGTTTTTGACCCATTTACTTTGATTTTTAATCTCCTCATGAATCTTGATAGAAAATAATGTTTGTTACTGACATAAACGAAGATTGATTGTACATATGTTAAGTGAATAAATGTTGCATATCTACTCCGTAGTGTTGGGCGGAGGGGCATGGTCGTTAATCCCCACCCCCTCCTGGTGTTTGGGATTGACAAGCCGGTCACTGAAACGATTTACTCTCTCTCTCCCCCTCTCTCTCACACACACACACATGGAAGAAAGGTGTAAACGATAATTTAACTAAAAACTATAAATTTTATTTACATAACTGCCAGGACTAGATTAATCTCTTATAGAGAGAAACTGGTTTTCTGGCCAGAGTTCCATTGGGGGAAAAGGTATAGACCACAAATCTCGTGGTGAACATGATATTTTATTGAGAACACTCACACCACCACGTGGTGGGGGAATTAAAACCGGATTTTGTTCTCATTTGCCACGCCCTACGAAGAAGTCTGACTTTGGCACGTCCACTAACAGAAAAAAAAACACAAGAAAATATAACTGTTTTCCGTCGTGCTTAGCACTCCCCGTTATTTTTACATTTCAAAGGAATAGCTGATGCATTTTTCTATCGTATGTGAACAAATGTATTCTGTATGTTTAATCTGTATGTTTAACATGTCTCATTTCTTATATTTATAGTCTGTCGTAGACCATCAACTAATAAATGAAATGTCTTTACTCCCATTGGTTCTTAATTGTCGTTTACTTTACATGTCTGTATTGTCAATGGTAATATACTGCGAATCTTAGCATACCCACGTGCGTCGATAATTAATTTAATTTCTCTACCGTTGCTAGACCCGATGAAACAGAATATCAACTTTTCTAAGTCTTCAAATGTTGTCAGCCGGTAAATCTAACCCACTTACCTAACTAAGAGTTTATACTGGTTATCTTCTTAAGTATCTGAGTACCTTATCTACATTACGCAAAGTCTCTTTAATTTCTAAGCCGTGACTATTTCTTTAACAATTTAAAATATCTCTCTCTATCTAGTCTCCTAAGGAGATCGACCAATCCCTCATCTTCTCTAGTAAACTAGTCTCCGCTGACCATGGGGTCAAACCGTGGCCGTTGTAATAGTAAACCAAGGCCTATTCACTGGAAAATGACATCATGCTCTAAAGTAACAAACGAGATCTGTCAAACAGTCAGACTATGGGCATTTTGACCCCTCCTTTCACTTAAAAATTCACCAAAATTCAGGAAATCAACCAATTTTAATGAAATTTTCAGTATTTGTTAATTAACGATTACTAAATATAATTAATCACTTACTTTATTAGAAATCTTAGTGCAAATGTATAATTTCCTGTAATTAGCGTATGCTAGACAGCAAACATTAAATTAATACTTAATAATAAAATGTTGGCGTCATAAACTTTTGAATTTTTAAAACATAAACATTTTTTTTGAAAAATAATTTGTCTGATTTGATACTCATTCTTTAAATAAGTTCATTCTTTTCGGATTATTTTTAATGTTTGAGTTGATTGTTATGACAACCTGGTCTACATCGAATTAAAAGACCAGTATGGAAATATCTCTTGGTTTATAAACACACGGAAATAAAAATCCCTTTTCTTAGGGAGTTTTATTCTTTATATGAACATTTCATTATAATTAGTTTTAGCTGAATAATTTGATAAGAGTTACTTAAAAATATGACTCGTGTTCCGGGGATTGAGACCTCCGACCAGTATGAATAATCATCTTTACACTGACGATTTCCATAAGGATGAAACGTATACGTATGTATAAACAAATTATTTAGAATTATTTGTCGCCCCCAAATCTAAGCTGGGCACTGAAGTGAGTAGTATTAAAAGACGTCATCCTAGTTTTAATGCATGTTTTTTTAGCAGTTAAACACTATTTTGACGGATGTCTTTTAGAGGTTTAATCTCTCGCTGATTTATCAGGTTGTTGATAGTGGCTGTTTGGGCTAAAGCGTCTGCATTTAAGTTAAAAACATGACTCGTGTTCCGGGGTTCGGGTCCTGCGACCAGTATGAATAATCATATCTACACTGACGATTCCCGTAAGGATGAAACGTATACATTCGTATATATATATATATATATATATATATATATATATATATATATATATATATATATATATATATATATATTGAAAAGTCACACATTTGAAGCGTTGGCGGAATAGCAATAATAAAGAGAATATTTTTTAATAAAATATTTAGAAAACCTTGCACAACGCAATTTATTTGTTTTTAAAAATAAATTATTTATTTACCTTAAAAAACATTTTTTTATTCTCTTTATTATTGCTATTCCGCCAACGCTTCAAATGTGTGACTTTTCAAAATATTTTTCAACGCAACCACGTGACACACACGCCATATCAACATTTTCGTCCTAACATCAAGACGAATTTCAACTTGGCTGCAATAAGTATGTCTCAATCAAGAAGAAAAAAAAGGAAAAAAAGCAGAAATATTCTTCTGAAGATGGTATATATTACCGAAAGTACTCAAGTTTATATAAAAAAATGTTTTTTAAGGTAAATAAATAATTTATTTTTAAAAACTAATAATTTGCGTTGTGCAAGGTTTTCTAAATATTTTATTAAAAATTATTCTCTTTATTATTCCTATTCCGCCAACGCTTCAAATGTGTGACTTTTCAAAATATCTTTCAACGCAACCACGTGACACACACGCCATATCAACATTTTCGTCCTAACATCAAGACGAATTTCAACTTGACTGCGATAAGTATGTTTCAATCAAGAAGAAAAAAAAGGAAAAAAGAAGAAATATTCTTCTGAAGATGGTATATATTACCGAATATACTCAAGTTTATTAAAAAAAAAAGTTTTTTAAGGTAAATAAATAATTTATTTTTAAAAACAAATACATTGCGTTGTGCAAGGTTTTCTAAATATCTTATTAAAAAATATTCTCTTTATTGTGTATATATATATATATATATATATATATATATATATATATATATTCTAGAGATGAAAGATGAGAATAAAAAATTGTAAACATACAATATTTCTTAGAACATCAAAAGTTCAGAGCAAGGAGCCTCATATATTATCACAATAGATTATTATTAAACGATAATTCAATTATCTTAAATTTAATTCAACATTTAAATATTATATATATATATATATATATATATATATATATATGTATATATATATAATATTTTAATATTATGACAACCACAGTTGATGTAGGGAAGACATTTTCATAAATTCAATGAAAAGCAGTTTTTATTCGCATACAATTGTTTCGGCCTACCTCAATTACATATCGTCTCATGATATACATAATGTTCGAGATGCATAAAGCATGAATTATTCTTAAGCAAGCTATTATCAGTGCTCATAAAAAGTTAAACCTTCAGCATTCATTTATTTAATATATTTTTTGTTTCATATATATTATTACTATACAACATTTTGTTTTTTTATCTATTTTTCCGATCATATTCAGTGGGGAGTTTACGTCCGAACATACGAATCTGTCATATCTGTGTAATGCTATCGAATTGTAATGTCATCTTATGATTTTAGCAACAATAAAAACATCAATTTACAAAAAGACTTGCTTTTATTTTTGTAAATGTTAATATTGATAGCGACAGTGACTCACAAGAAAATGTTATACACACTAACGAAAAGTACAACTATAGACAGAAGCAAAGCAACAACAGCATCCCCTAAAGTCGAACCCTTCACCTGTGTTAGGGGCGGTGACAGCGTGTTAGTGCTGTCTTGAACTTCGGTATTAGGACCGTAACCCGGATAACAGGGCTCAGGTGTAAACTCAGGAAGAGTCAAATTCAGTATCCGCCGTCGTCTGGTCGTCTCTACCTCTGGACGTCGCAAGCGAATACATGTCAGGCGCAGAACTACCAATAAATTAGGTGAAACTGGTAACGATGCTTCTGCACCGCCCCTAAGTGTTTAGAGACAAACTTTCCTCGACTTTGCATGCAATCGATGAGACTCGCTTCTCTCGGTGTCGGGGGTAAACACCTGCAATTCTGCAGGTTAACGAATAGTTACGACTAATGAGAACTTCTTCCAGATAAATCAAACCTGATGGACGCGAATTTCGTGAACTCTGTGCAGAACTCCGAATAACTTAAGAGCAACAACAAAATGAGAGTAAAAAAAGGAACTTGGGTTTACTTTCGGCAGCCTCGTGACTCTCGCTTCACTTATTTTGTCTTTTAGTCCTCACATTCCATGAGCGTTGGCTACGTTTTGACCTTGAAGTAGTATTTAAAAAAATCCTTTTAGCTCCTTACATCAAGTGGCTTTATGCCTCTCTGAAGCGACTTCCATAAAAAAATAAATAAGCAGCAGCAGCAGCAAAAGTATTAGTATTATTTGTGATAATGATCATAAATAGGGAACACAAAATTTGTAAAGGAAACGGAAATTTTTCTATCAATGTTTACGAAAAATATGTTTTTGTGTAAATAGAGTAAAACCTGTTTAATATGAATAGGCAAAATATTTTCATGCTTCTATGCTTATTTATGTGTTTGCATAGCAATCATCATCAGAAGCTTTCTGAAGTATTGTTTACAGACAAAGCGACTGCTGTTTTTTATCAAGTGACTTTAATTATAAAAGTTGAATTTCACATCATATGTTTTGAGTGAAAAAGTATCCAAACTATATCATATTTCTTAAAGAACTTACGTAAGACCGAATTGTTTGACAAACAAACAAACAAACAAACAAACAAACAAACAAAGGAAAACAGTTGAAACTGTTAAAAATCAGCACTCCACCAAAAATCTTCGAGATCATTCACCAGACGACTAATACTCTAACGTCACATATGACTTTGTATGCGGTTCTGTTATACAAGCAGGTGTAGTAAATACTGGAAAAAAAGTATTTCAGTTTCACATTCCTTTTCTCTAAGGAAAATAAATGAGAGATGAGTGTTGACCTTAGAAACAACTTAAGAAAAAATGGGAGATGAGCGTTGACCTTTAAAAAAACTTGGAAAGAGAAATGTAGATGAGTGCGAATGTCGAAAACAACTTGGGAAAAGGAATGAAATAGGAATGTTGACATTGAGAACAACTGGGATAGTGAAAAGGGATGAGTGCTAACCTCGGACACAACTTGGGAAAAGAAATCGGAGATGAATGTAGAAATTAGAAACAACTTGAAAAGGGAAATAGAGATGAGTGCTGTCTTTGGCAAGAACTTTGGAAAGAAAATGAAAGAAGAGTGTTCACTTTGGAAACAAGTTAGAAAGTGAAAATGGGAGATGAGTAATGACCTTGGACACAACTTGTGGAGGAGAAATGGGAGAATGTGTGCTGCCATTGTAAATAACTAGGAATGGGAAATAGAGAATTGACTGCTGATCTTGGAATTAACTAGAGAAGGGAAATGAAAAGGAGTATTGACCTTGTAAAAAAACTTGAGAAAGGAAACTGGGAGATATGTGCTGATGTTAGAATCAACTTTGAAAAGGAAGTCGCAGATGAGTGCTGACTTTAGAAACCACGTTGGGGAGATGGGAGATGAGCGCTAACTTTGAAATAAAAAACATGGGAAGGGGAATAGGAGCTACGTGCTGACCTTGATAACAACTTGAGAAAGGAGACTAGAAATGAGTGTTTACCTTGGAAACAACTTGTGCAGGGAAATAGCTAATGGGTGCTGACCTTGGAAACAACTTAGAAAGAGAAATGATGGATGAGTGCTGACTTTAAAAACAATTTAGTAAAGTAAAATGCTAGATGAGTGATAACCTTGGAAGCAACTTAGGAAGATAAATGGGAGATTAGAGAGCTGACTATGGAAACAACTTGGAAAGTGAAATGTAAGATGTTTGCTGACATTGAAAACTTGGGTAATGAAAATTGTAGATGAGAGCTGATTAATAAAACAACTTAGGAACGAAAATAGGGAATGATTGCTGACCGTGAAAACTACTTAAGAAAGTAAAATAAGAGATGAGTACTGACCTTGAAAACAACTTGAGAAGAAAAATGGAGGATGAGTGCTGACCTTGAAAACAACTTCAGAAGGAAAATGGAGGATGAGCTCCGACCTTGAAAACAACCTGAGAAGAAAAATGGAGGGTTAGTGCTGACCTTGAAAACAACTTGAGAAGAGAAAATGGAGGATGAATGCAGACCTTGAAAAAAACTTGAGAATGAAAATGGAGGATGAGTGCTGACCTTGAAAACAACTTGAGAAGGAAAATGGAGAATGAGTGCTGACCTTGAAAACAACTTGAGGAGGAAAATGGAGGATGAGTGCTGACCTTGAAAAAAACTTGAGAAGGAAAATGAAGGATGAGTGCTGACCTTGAAAACAACTTGAGGAGGAAAATAGAGGATGAGTGCCGACCTTGAAAACAACTTGAGGAGGAAAATGGAGGATGAGTGCTGACTTTGAAAAAAACTTTAGAAGGAAAATAGAGGATGAGTGCTGACCTTGAAAACAACTTGAGAAGGAAAATAGAGGATGAGTGCCGACCTTGAAAAAAACTTGAGAAGGAAAATGGAGGATGAGTGCTGACCTTGAAAACAACTTGAGAAGGAAAATAGAGGATGAGTGCTTACCTTGAAAACAACTTGAGAAGGAAAATGGAGTATGAGTGCCGACCTTTAAAACAACTTGAGAAAGAAAAAGGAAGGATGAGTGCCGACCTTGAAAAAAACTTGAGAAGGAAAATGGAGGATGAGTACTGACTTTGAAAACAACTTGAGAAGGAAAATAGAGGATGGGTGCGTACCTTGAACACACATTAAGAAGGAAAATGGAGGATGAGTGCTGACTTTGGAAAACACTTTGGAAGGGAAATAGGGAATGAGTGCTGACTTTGAAAAAAAACTTTGGAAAGGATCGAAATTAGAGGTTAGTGCTGTTCTTGGAAACAATATGTGAAGTTAAATGGGAGATGAGTACTGACCTTGGGAATTACTTGGGAAAGGAATTGGTATTGAGTCCCTTACTTGAAAACAATTTGGAAGGGAAATGGGAGATGAGAGTTCACTTTGGTAACAACTTTGGATAGGAATTGGGAGATTTGTGCTTACCTTGGAAACAACTTTGGAAGTTAATTTGGAGGTGAGAACTGACCTTTATAACAGGTTGGAATTGTGAGATGAGTGCTGACTTCGGAGACAAATTGGAAAAGGTAAATGGGAGATGAGTGCTGATTTTGGGATCAACTTTGATAGGGAAATATGAGATGAATGTTGACCTTAGAAAAAACCTTATCTTTCTTTTCCCCAATCGGAATATCGTTAAATGGATTTAGCTGACAGTCTCGTTGGAGACGAACTTTGATGAGGCGTGCATTAGAAAGGATAAGCGTTATCAGAAGCTTGTAGAGGAATGCAATGTTAATGGCTTGAATGTCTACTGTTTATCAATTGAGATAACAGCTAGAGGATACATTACGCATGGAGTTTATACTCAAAACTTACGAATCTTGGAGTGCCCAGTAAAGAAAAGAAAGACCGAACATCAAAACTACAAGAAACTGTCTAGAAGGCGAGCTACTACATCTGACTAAAGAGAGACGATGATTTGATACTGAAATAATGGAGAACATCTCAGCCCCCTCCGCATGAAATATGCATACCTCACCAAAAAGGTGGGGGCTCCGCCATTGTAGTTTGTTGTGATGAAAGGAGCCCAATTGACAGCCAACAATGGCCATTACTTGATGATATGCATCTTCATATACGAACAATGACAGTCTCTGGCAGCCAACATTGTATGTGTTTATTTTTCTCTAATTTTCTTGTGGAATTGTAAACATATTCATATGGACCGATCAAATACGGAACGCACAACTAAAATGAGAGCTGTATAATGTTTATAGTTAAAATAAATTTGAAGGATATAGTGTGACGTCATGCAGTTTAAATCATACGTAGACGTCATCACATAAGTAATGATTACATAATATTGGACTATAAATAAATATTTGGTTAATTACTTAGTAAATCGTTTCAAGTAAACACACACACTAGGAATATGTCCACTAGGCCATCTGTAAAAATAATACATATTCAACGTAGCAGAAAGACCTGGGCACATATACCAGGAAGAACTGTTTGAAATAAATCATACACCATCCACTATGACTATGTAATCCCTACAGCTACATACTTAAAAAACAGAACTTTTTAAACATGACATAGTGGTATGGAACAAGAGGGAGAAAATGGCAACCCTAGTTTAAGTCATTGTCCCTAATGATGCTGGCTTAAACAGAGTTGAGAGTGATAACATAACTAAATACCAAGGTCTTATTTACGACGTGTAAATAAACTGTAATCTTAAGCATATCTCCATAATTCTAGTCATCATAGAAGCAACCGAACTCGTGAAAAAGAATTTAAAAAACTACCATTCGAACATACCCGGTGAACCAAGTGCAAGAGAGATCCAAACAATTGTGCTTAAAAGTACGGTTAGAATCCTAAATGATCTCTCGGTTATAGTGTCTGAAATAGCGGGTGAATATATGGCATCCGGTAAGATGCCTCATCCCCAGCAAAAACAAAAAGATATGAAAATTGAAAGATCGCGGGTGTGTTAAAAACAAAAATTTCCACACAAGGTCCAATTAAACAGAAAAGCGGACAAGAGAGAGGACGAGAAACGTCACTACGGATAGACATGCGACGCGTCAATAAGACTACAGCCGCCTCTGTCCACAACACAACGCCGGCCAGCTTTTTTATGTCGACGAGACGACGGGCAATTACTTGGAGTCGAGTGTATTCACTATTAAAAACGAGTCATTAGTGCCATGTGATGTTACAATACATATCATATCTATCTATCTATCTATCTATCTATCTATCTATCTATCTATCTATCTATCTATCTATCTATCTATCTATCTATTTATCTATCTATCTATCTATCTATCAATCTATCTATCTATCTCTCTCTCTCTCTCTCTCTCTCTCTCTCTCTATATATATATATATATATATATATATATATATATATGTACTACTGAATACCTAGATAATCGCTACAATGTTAATCGAAAGTTCCAGGACACAACCATTATCCAATTCTTACATCTAAATGTAAAGAGGCCGGCGCAGGTAGTAACAAATGGTAATAGCTGACATCCGGATTTCGAATATTAGGGAAAGTGCCTCACTGCATCAAGCTGCACTTATAAGCCTTGAAACGACGAAACAGATCTCTCTCTATATATACATATATATAAAGTAAGTTGAGATAAATAAAATTAGCATACACACACACACGCACACACACACATATATATATATATATATATATATATATATATATATATATATATATATATATATTTATTTATTCTGGTACAGAAAAATTAGTACAACATTCGTACCGTCGGTTTCAAGCACGGAAGGTCTTACCCATCCGGCTCTCTTCAGCTTCTGTTGTCATCTGTTTTGGAAATGTGAGGTCACATGACACTCTTGTTGGGACGCGTTATTTGCTCAGTGTGTTGTGTGTGTTTGTTTAAATTTGAATTTAGTGTAATAAGACCGTTGAGATTTAAAACACGAGGGAATTCAAGATTAAAGGGAATAAAAAAGGGGGGTAAAAAATAAAAAAATATATATGAAACAATATATATATATAAATAAATATAAAAAAACATATATATATAAAGAAACATTTCAATACTAAGAATAAAAGAATAAAAAAAGAGAAAGAGTATAAAAAGGTATAAAAAAGAATAAAAAAAGGGGTTAAAAAATAATTAAAAAATATAGAGAATAAAAATGTAGAGAATAAAAAAGAGTGAGAGAGAAAGAAAGAATAAAAATAGAAAGAATAAAAAATTACAAACGCAGGCTGCTCATGCCAAGACAAAAACAACTGCCCCCTGGAGGGAAATTGCAAAATCAATTCAATCATATATGAAGCAACCGTCACAGACCAGAATACCAGTAATGCAGAAAAATATATTGGGATGACGAAGGGAAACTTCAAACAAAGGCTATACGCACACAGAAACTCCTTCAGATACAAAAACAAGGCTAATACGGCACTCGCGACCCGAATATGGCAGCTTAAAGAAGAAAATACACCCTTCACCATCAAATGGAAAATAATTGAGAGAAAACCATCCTTCTCTCCAGCCATAAACAGATGTCCTCTATGTGACGCTGAAAAATATCACATTTCAAAGGCCATCATCGATCCGAATACAGCCTGTTTAAATGTCAGCGATGAAATATTCAGGGGGTGTGTCCACAAGAGACAAGCATTGCTTATAAACTGGTCTGACCGATTCACATAATGTCTAACTACCCCCCCCCCCCTCTACTAATATAAACACAATAAAAACGAACAAATACCTCATCAACCTATATCCACTTAAACTTCAAGAGCAAAAACTCCGACCTTCACAAAAATACAAAAATATTTAATTTATTTATCAGTTACTAGATTACTCTACAAATCCATTTAAACAAACTATATCCACATAAATTCCAAGAGCAAAAACTTCGACTTTCACCAAAATACAAAAATGCAAAAATATTTTATCAGCCACTAGATTAATCTACAAACCCATTTTAACAAACTCAATTATTTCATATTTCCAACTAAGTTACCTCCCTTAGATCCGAATTTCTTCATTAAAATCACTCCAATCTGGGAAAAAGATTTTTACACACTAACGGTTTTTTAGAACGCATACCTTCAAAAATATAACGGCTAATGATACAAATTCATAATTTGGCTCACGGGAATTTCAGAGAAACCCTTTCTTTATTTTTGTTTTTAATCTTTAATTTTTAATTTTTAATTTTATTTTTTATTATTATTATTATTTTTTAATCTTTAAATTTATTTTTAATTTATTTTTATTTTTATTTATTATATTTTTATTCTTTCTATTTTTATTCTTTCTTTCTCTCTCACTCTTTTTTATTCTCTACATTTTTATTCTCTATATTTTTTAATTATTTTTTTAACCCCTTTTTTTATTCTTTTTTATACATTCTTTTTTATACCTTTTTATACTCTTTCTCTTTTTTTATTCTTTTATTCTTAGTATTGAAATGTTTCTTTATATATATGTTTTTTTATATTTATTTATATATATATATTGTTTCATATATATTTTTTTATTTTTTACCCCCCTTTTTTATTCCCTTTAATCTTGAATTCCCTCGTGTTTTAAATCTCAACGGTCTTATTACACTAAATTCAAATTTAAACAAACACACACAACATACTGAGCAAATAACGCGTCCCAACAAGAGTGTCATGTGACCTCACATTTCCAAAACAGATGACAACAGAAGCTGAAGAGAGCCGGATGGGTAAGACCTTCCGTGCTTGAAACCGACGGTACGAATGTTGTACTAATTTTTCTGTACCAGAATAAATAAATATTATGCTCTTAATTTTTAACTTTAATTCTTAATTAATCGAGCACTCTGCTGGGATTTTTCCTACCATTCTACAAAGAAGTTATATATATATATATATATATATATATATAAATAAAGTAGTAATTGTATTGATGTTTCCTAGATGTTAATCCAATGAAACTCCGCTGTTTATACAATACTGATCAATAACAAGTAGAGCTGTATTCTAGTATAAACGCTTTTATTTATACAAACATTATTGGCTACAATTTTTACGTTGCCTGAGAAAGCTCTATTTTGAAAGAAATGACAACTGAAACATGTATGCACATATGTAGCCAATAATGTTTGTATAAATAAAACAATTCATACTATATATAATATTAAATCATATTTTTAATATTTTACTTACGTACGATGTCGTTTCAAGATTCCAGCCTTCATTAGCACAAGAGAATAACAATCTCAAACGGTCACAGGGCGCGAACACCATTTCAGAGAGACACCTAGAATCTGTAAACGTTCGCTTTAGTCCCATAGGCAACAGGAGATTGTCACGTGATAACGGAGAAATTAAGTTATATTAAACACTGAAATCGGCGTATTTAAACATAAAGACGCTCGATAGGACTCAACGACAAACCTGGAGTCTCGCACTGAAGCTTCAGGTTAATGTCTATTCTAATCTCTCCACCAGTGTTATTACTTTAATTTTGCTTGAAGGAGCTTCTAATAATATTAGATACATTATATAAATGCACATAGGGGTTTGTACAAATTCGAAAAATTACCATTTGAGGTTAAGGTTGCACCAGACATTTTTCAACAAGTAACAGACACATTGCTTAGCAGACTGGAAGTTGTGACAGTCTACCTAGATGACATTCTAGTGATCAGTAAAAACACCGAGCAATACAAATCACATGCACACGAAATATAAAAAAGAATCCAGGACTATAGATTTAAATTGAACGAGGGAAAAGACGATTCTTTTCATAGAAATAATATCTTAGTTAAATTATAGATAAAGATGGTAGAAGACGAGATTCAGAGCGAGCGAGTGCGATAAAAAAATACCCGCTCCCGAAAACGTATCGTCACTACAAAGATTATGTGGTTTAGCAATTATTACTATTTTTTAATTTCATTTTTGCGAAAAGGATTGGGTCTGGACGACGGAATGCCAGGAGGCATTTGACAAAATAAAAAAATATTTTCACATCAGAATTATTTTTGACACACTACAATTTAGATCTCGAAATAATTGTAGCTAATGATGATGATTCGTACAATATTGGACCTGGCATATTACACAAAATGGAAGACGGATCGCTTAAACCTATCGCTCACGTGTCTCGTACATTACTACCTGCAGAAAAGAGTTACTTACAAATCGAGAAGTAAGCATTGGGTATTATTGTTTGAAGTCACCACATTTCATCGTTCATTTACGGAAGGCATTTTGTGTTGCAAACCGATCATTAACCACTGTTAACGATTTATGGGTCAAAAAGGGTTTACCGACGCATACTGAAAACAGACTACAGAGATGGGCAACTATTCTCTTCAATTATAATGATGAAATAGAGTATCTCCCCATGTCAAAAATCAGCCATGCTGACGGATTATATAAACTTATCCCAAAATATACTGAACATCTTGAAAACACAATGATTGCTTCTCTACAAACTGAAATGGAAATTAAAAATACATTGTGTAACGCCATTAGGGAGCTTCCGGTAATACTTGAATAAATAAAAGAAAAGGCGCTAGGCGACGATTTTTTTAAAAAACATAAAAAAATAAAATAAAATAAAAACACCACCAAATCTCGGAAGTGTATTCAATCTGTGATGAAGTAGTTATGTACGGCGATCGAAGGATTATTCCTCAGCATTACAGAAAAAAAACTGGCTGAAAACTGACCGACCGTGGTCTAGGATCAACATAAATTTTGATGACCGACTCGAAGGTTTCTATTACCTAATAGTGGTTTCACAAAATGGTCGGAAATATTAAAATGTAAAACACCAACTACGGAAGTAATATTAGATGTTTTACATGAATCGTTTCGGGGTCGTTGACTGTATTGTACCAGAAAGCAGAACTCAATTCACGTGTAGGGAATTTAAAATATTCTGTCAAACTTTTTTAGTGGAGCATATTACGATCGCACCGTACGATGCGAGAAGCAATGTTCAGGCAGAAAGGTTTGTGGATACGTTTAATAGAGTGCTTTAGAAAGTGAGAGGTACATGTACTTAAAAGGCTATTTAATAATTTTTGCAGATATACAGGATAACCTCAAAAAACAATGTTCCGTTTTCCATGACGCCAGCAGAAACAATGTTTGCGATGAATATTAAAACGGTGTTTAATAGTCTATTGCCAACCCATACTAAACCTAGATACGAAAAAAGTCGCGATGGGATGATTCAAAGTTAGAGAAAATGTTTTCTTTTGGATATTCAGAAGCAATTACTCTTACTGGGAAACAGGGATAATGGATAAACGAATTGATTCAGATAATGTCGAGAATAATACTCGAGGACGAACTAATGTATGTCGTGTTCGACACATTATAGATACCAATCCTGCAAACAGTTTCTGAACAACGAATATTAAAAAGATCACGAACTTCATTGAAATAAACTCTAAAAGAAAAAGTATTGAATCTTTACGGAGCAAGGCTAAAACGAGTGTCTAATGGTGTGATAGTGATCTACCTTATTTCGTGAATATATGGACTCTTCCAGACACGATGTATAGAGATGATTACGACGAATAAAGACGCAGTCTCTCCGCCGTTTCAGTTGCTTAGAGACTATTGACTGCTAAACACATTTCGAGGATCTGTTCTAAATAATCAGTCCGGAAGAAACTGGATCATTTCGGTGGCCTTTTATTAGTCGGGTTGAGGTATTGGTTCTAAATAGTCCTAGGAGGTCCACCCTCCCAGGCCTTGCCCCCCTTCTTTGAGTGGAAGTTAGTTTATTGCTAACTGTCTGAGGCGCTCCGACCGGGAATTGCCGACGGGGCTGCCAAAGCAATTTTTAACAGGCAAGAGTGCCTCTTCTTTAAGAGCACTAGCTAGATTCTCCCCATCTTCCGGCCTTGTGTCACACATTCCTACGGTGGGAAGAGAGTAAATACCCACAGTCTCTCTGTTGTTTCAGTTGCTTAGAGACCCTTCACTGTAAAATACCAGTTGGAGATCCGTTCTCGACAATCAGTCCGGCAGAAACTTTACCATTTATGTGGCATTTTATCTGTCAGGCTGAGGTATTGGTTCTGGGTAGTCCTTGGAGATCCACCCTCCAAGTCCTTGTCCCCTATATTTAGTTTTTTGCTAACCACCTGATATCCGGTTATTTTTTAATAAACCAAAGTGCCCTTTGTTTATGGGCGCTAGTTTTATTCTCTCCACCTTCCGGCCCTGTGCCACATTTTCCTGCGATGGAAAGAAAGTAAATACACAGTCTCTGAGAGCAGTCTTTCTGTAACATACTATTCTGTACTTCTGTAAACACACTCTCGTAAACATACCACCATGTTGTCTTATTTATTATCAGCCCTTCAATTTCACTACACTATCCGAAAGTAAAGTTTATTATATGTCTATAGTTTGTAGCTTTTTCGCGTTTGCGATCTAGTAACTTAAACATTTTTATAAAGATATTTTATCTCGAAATATCGGTACAAAATATAATTAGAGTTTTGTAATACAGTTTGATTTTCTATAATAATTATTATTATTATTACTATTATTATAAGTAATAGTAGTAGTAATAATAATAGTAGTAGTTGTAATAATAATAATAATAATAATTTATTTATTTATATTATTCATTTGTAAGCGATATATTTCTTCCACTCATAGTAATATGCTCGCTGGCTCTAAATGTAAAGAGCCCGGCGCAGTTAGTTACAAATGGTAATAGCTGACGTCCGGATTTCGAATATCAGGGAAAGGGGCATCACTGTATCAAGACGCACTTATAAGCCCTGAAACTACGAAACAGCTCTCTCTATATATATACACATATATATATATAAAGTAAGTTGAGATAAATCAAATTAGCCCACACACACAGACACACATATCTTCTTATAAAATTTATGTGGATACATGAAATACTAATATATATATATATATATATATATATATATATATATATATATATATATATATAAGTAACCAATGATATTTTAAATTACAATGACCAAATCTTAATATATTTTTACTTATCGAATAAAAAATAAATAAATGTTACTCTCAACAATTGGATTGGATTGGTTGGATTGGTTGGTTTTACGGCATATCAACCTATGTGGTCATTTAATGCCGGAGTTTTTTTTTTACAAGCTTATTTTGGTTTGGTTTGGTTGTTTTGTTTTACGGCATATCAACCCTTTTCGGGTTATTTAATGCCGAATGCAGTCATTTTGGTGAAAGTTTTTATGCTTCAAGTTGTTTATATCTTCAAATATTTATTCATGGTGTTTAGTTTGGTTGTTTTGTTTTACGGCATATCAACCCTTTTCAGGTTATTTAATGCCGAATGCATTCATTTTGGTGAAAGTTTTTATGCTTCAAGTTGTTTATATCTTCAAGTATTTATTGATGGTGTTTGGTTTGGTTGTTTTGTTTTACGGCATGTCAACCCTTTTCGGGTTATTAAATGCCGAATGCAGTCATTTTGGTGGAAGTATTTATGCTTCAAGTTGTTTATATCTTCAAGTATTTATTCATGGTGTTTAGTTTGGTTGTTTTGTTTTACGGCATATCAACCCTTTTCAGGTTATTTAATGCCGAATGCAGTCATTTTGGTGAAAGTTTTTATGCTTCAAGTTCTTTATATGTTCAAACATTTATTGATGGTGTTTAGTTTGGTTGTTAAAGTACATTTGTTTTCTCTTTTTTGTTTCCTTCCCCTTTTAATATCTGTTTCTATTTAACCCATAGTTGGGACCCTAACAGGTACTACCACTCCGGGTCAGGGTGGACCTGGGAGCAATGGTAATTAAGAGGAGGCTCCACATTCCCCAAAGTCCGTAAGCCGGATCTCACCATCGGATGTAGTTTAAGGTCATATCCAGGACCGGGAGTAGGGTAGGAAAAATAAAATAAAAAAGGGGAGGAAGAAAGGGAGAGGGGCTGTTGTTTTTGTTTTTGGTTTTGTAGAACATAATTAAGTTTTACAAAAAAACAAAAACAAAAAAAAACGTCAATGTAGGTGAATTTCGTCTCAGGGAGCTACAGGGCAGCCTGATCTGGTATCACCAGTCAACAATTGGTTTCTCAACCAGAATACGACAATATATATTCATATATATATATATATATATATATATATATATATATATATATATATATATATATATGATGAGTCAATGAAAAATAATTAGACCTGCAAATGGAAGCAAATCAATATCTTCAGTTGTTCAGAACAAGGAGCCTTTAGTCAATAAAAATATTTATTTTTCTTCTCTTTCAATTTCATTCCTTAAGCAAGGCTTTTCAAAGATTAAAATCTTATCATCAGAGGAAGTAGTGATTGATAAGTTTACAGATAATGACAGTCAATATTCAAAATTTGAAAAAAAATTTTTTTTATGTGTTAAAAGTTCAAACGGGTGTGTTTAAATGTAAATGAAAGTCACCAAAAACGGAAATCCAAGTGATATGGGGTTACAAATGTAATTGGTATATATATATATATATATATATATATATATATATATATATATATATATATATATATATATATATATATATATATGTATATATATATATATATATATATATGTATATATAGTGAGAGCGAGAGAGAGAGAGAGAGAAAGAGAGAGAAAGAAAGAGAGAGAGCTCTTTTTTCTATTGTGGTTATAATTTCCAGACGACCTCCGTCCTTTTTTGTCACTTTAATATATATATATATATATATATATATATATATATATATATATATATATATATATATATATATATATATATATTGAGAAAATGAATGAGGCATTGCGTTTATTTTCCCTGTAAACGACGGAATGGTTTCCACTTGTTCTTACTCATGTCAACAAATATCTCACCAAGATTTTGTTCTTTTCCGCCATTGCCCCTCACATCATCCACGGCCCTAACCGCACAAGGCCCCACCCTCTTGACACGAGGAGGGGTTTGGAAGGCAAGGGAAGGTAGAAAAATGCGACACACGTCTTGTCGTGGATCGCAGAAAAAAAAGCCTCGTTGAAAGTTAATCCGTTTGAGGGAGTCAGCAAAACAAGCGAGACGAATTTTGGATCGTGGGAATTGCGAAACAGTCTGAGCAGTGGAAAGGAAAATCAGTAAAGTCAGAGTATTAAAAAACTATGTACATATGTAATTGTTATTTCATGTATATACACATAGAATATTATGTGTATAATATATTGTGTACGGATTTTCATTAATTACTTCAACAGTGTTCAATACGTGTTTCATCCCCGCCGAGAATCGTCAGGCAAACTGCTTAGTGTGACGGTTTCATGCTGGTATTAAACATGAACGCCTCTGTGTAGCTTAATTGCTATAAATATATTTTACATACTATATATATATATATATATATATATATATATATTGTGTGTGTGCATGTTTATGTAAGGACACATATATACTTATATAATATATATATGTACACACACGTACATGTTCGCATATATATATATATATATATATATATATATATATATATATATATATATATTACATATAACTTTTACTCTGATTTTCGGGAAATTTTTATAATATGTATTAGACATCAATTAATTAATATTTCCTACATTTCCTTAGGGTACCTTAAAAGAGTTTTGATGACATAACATCGATACAACCTCTCATTTGTAAATGCAAGTATATAAGACTTTTAGTCATCGTCATTAGACACCAATTAAACAAGATTCTCTGAACTTCAATTTCTTTTTAAGAACCCTTAAGCTTAAGCTTTAAATTTGAAACATTTTCTAAATTCAAAATTATGCAACGAGCTTTCATCAAAACTAGAATAAGCATTCAAGACATAATGTTCAGTATCATTATGTCTTGAATTTTATCTTCGAATGGGGACATTATATTCGTGCAAAACTGTTCTATTTGGGGAATCTATTTTAGCTGTCCTGGAACGGGTATCCCCATAACATATATATATATATATTTGTGTGTGTGTGTGTGTGTGTGTGTGTGTGGCACAATACGTAAGCTTTTTGGGAGCTAAGTGCCCCCCATTATATTCGTAATCCTTATGCCAGATTTATTTAAAAAAACAGTAATTGTCTGCGTTTTGAGATCACTGAGTGCACCTGTGCCTCAGCTATATTTGGAGGACTGAAGGTCGGTGTCAAACAAATTCAATGACAGGTGCATGTGATGGGATCAGAGATCAGACCAGTCGTCGTTCGAGAAAATCAGTTATGAAACTCAAAAATTAACATTTGACAAGGCGTACACTGATTACGTTTGTATTCCCTCTTTCTCTCTTTCTCTCTCCCTCTCTCTCCTTCTCTCTCACCCCCCTTCTCTCTCACCCCCCTTCTCTCTCTCTATCTCTGGTAAGGAAATCGAAAATGATAGACTGGTTTGAATTTTGAAAGAGACGCGCACATCTTGTCGCGTTCTCTGCAAAGTTATAAAAATGTGCTTCGGAAGAAAATAAATATATATTTTTATATTAAAAAGTAAAATGGTTTGTTCCATTATTACATAATGTTTTATTTGAAGCACGATGGCCCTGACCAAACAGCCAGCCAGCCAGCCAGCCAGTCCCAGAAGCAGACGACAGTGACTATCGTCAAACCATGATTGCTCAATGGCGATGACAAGACGAGACATTGCACATACGTGCACATGTTGTCACACATCGTCCCGTCGTCACATAAAGTCCGGCAAAGATCGCCCAGCCGCCCAAAGCAAACGATGAAGGAACATTGGTGCCGGCCCCAAGAGATATCCCTTTGGCCAAAGCAAGTAAGATTGCCACATTGGTTCCGCGACCAAGATTAACACAATGTCCAAATCAACTTTGCCACATATATAGTGCTTCGGTGCATGTTGAATAAAAGTCAATAAAGTGCTCGATCGCAAAAAAGTGACAGTAAATATAAAAATTATATAATATTTAAACACTATGCATTATAGACTTCAGAGAGCTACTGTGGTTTCATTAGGACAGACTGACCATTTATTTTTGTTTAAAAAGTCGTTAGAGCCGAATTTAAATCATCAGCGACTCACGAAGAATGATCCATAATTTTGAAATTAAAAAATGTCAAACATCTTTGAACTTCATTCTTCGATTTGTTTTTTTTAATTCTGAGTCGCTGATGATTTGAATTAGGCTCTAATGAAACTTTCAAAATATCAAATGATTTGCAATTATCCAGACACTATACACAGTTAATTCCATACTTGCTGTTGATTATGTAAGATTAAAAAGAAAAATAAATAATTGTAAGATATTTACCTTCGATTGTGTATTTTGTTCTTCGAATCTTTCATCAATCCAGCTATCTGCATTGCCTTCAGCCTTCTTAATACCTATTATTACTATTTCCAGCATTGCTTCAAGTGTTAGATAATGGCCCTGTGGGAATGGACGTCTCTGTTGGAGATCTGGTTTGACTTGCGCGAATTAACGCGAGGCAGTCGAGTGCAGAACAGAGCTTGTTCTCACAGTCAGAGCTGGCAGACGTGACAAGGTTACGTGTGACGAGACCTCGGATCAAGGGTCAGTCTACACCTGCGAGAGGCTCTGTGACTTCGCGGGTCATGCGTGGGAAACAAAGAGATCTGTGACGTCACTCGCTCTCGCGAGAAGCGAGTTTTTAGTCAGTCTGATTCGGAGAGCGAACTGAGAGGATATGCGATTCACAATGTAAAGATACGAAATATTTCCATTCAGGGAAGACAAGCGCGAGAATCCCCCCCCCTCTTGGAATAGTTAAGTAAACATTAATAACTAACTACGATAAAGTAGGATTTGCTCTCTACCATCTCTCTCGGCGTGGTGAATTTCCCCCAGATGAAATAACAACGCTTGAATAAATGAATTAAATTTAAAAGCAGAGTTTGTCTTCGAGGCGACATGGCTTTTATTGGAGTCGACGGCAGAGAAGAAAGAACTGAGACGACCATCACTGGACGACACGACCAACCCTTTACACACGGAGTATACGAAACGCGTACTGCCTCGGTCCAGGCAGGAGTAGTATGCAACACAAGCAAACTATCATTTTCGTTTAATATATATATATATATATATATATATATATATATATATATATATATATATATATATATATATATATAGTTTAATATATATATATATATATATATATATATTTATATATATATATATATATATATATATATATATATATATATATATATATTTATATATATATATATATATATATATATATATATATATATATATATATATATATATATATATATAATCATAGTTCTTTGTTTATCTACATACGTATACGTTTATTCTTTCCGGAATATTCAGTGAGAGATAATTATTCAAGCTGGTCACATGATTGGACACCCCGGAATAAGTTTCAGGTTTTTAATTCACATTCCGACGTCTTAACCCTTGAGGCCACCATGAACAATTACATAAATCGGTGAGAGTTTAAACCTATTGCACCGAGCTGGTGCGTTAGTCCACCGACGTAAACAGTGTTCAATTTATAAAGGAACCTGCATTAAAGCTATGATTTGACGGCTGTGTAAATACTACTCACTAGGGTGCCCAGCATGAATAGGGGGCGAAAAATAATTATAAATTTTTGTTGATTTAAATACGTACACGTTTCATTTTTCCCAAATCGTCAGTGTAGAGATACTTATTCAAATATATAAACAACGGGACCGAGTGGTTTTATGCTTACGTGTACAGAATATAGGCTCAGCGTGATGGTTGTTTAAGAATCTTTCGGGACTTCTTGTAGGGTCACTTGCACTAATACCTTCGAGAAAGTAATTTTCTCACCCATACCAGAGTGCAATACTTAAGTAAGCAATACTGGTCGTAGATAGGGTAACCTTAGATGCAGAAATGTAAAAATATTTAACTCAAGTTGGTAAATATTGACGTGATCAAAAATGAAAGCAGGTGCACGGCTATGCCTCATTGCAGATGGCGATCATTTATATCGAGCAGAGAAATACAGCCACATATATTTATATATACTAGCAAATATATATCTCTCCGGTCACATATTTTTGCTAGCGTCGGAGGATGGTTTCATTATAAACGAACATACGCTACACGATTTTCCATAGGAAGTGGTAATGCCTTGGAGGATTATCTCATGATGAACAAATAAACACTACACATAAAAGCGGAGGTAATGCCTGGGTGGACGCTCTTATGACAACAGGACATATACTACGTCCCAAAAGGAGTACGTAATGCTTAGGAGGATTGTATCATGACAACAGAACAAATACTACTTTACCCCCTCCCGAAAGATAGCAAATCTTCATTAGGAATATATATATATATATATATATATATATATATATATATATATATATATATATATATATATATATATATATATTTGTCTGTGTGTAGAAAACCTTCCTTTGTAGATATTTTATTAAATAAGACCAACAAGCACCTATTTTTTGTTTTTGCAAACATTAATCCTTCCCTAAAGATATTAAGAAAATATTATTATTTGCATTCGTTGTAGCGCTTTCTTTATTCTTAATAAATAATGGTAAGAATAATGGCAATCTTTGTAAAGTAAATTGTTATTCGAAATCAGTGCACGAAAATCTAGCGGTAAAAAAAAAGTATCAACTTCATCATGGCCGCCGTGTCTGACGTCGGAAGTAGCGAACCGGTGTTGCTCCAGAAAAAGTACCCAATTATTATAGGCCGCTTTTGGCGGAATTTTTATTTTCATCATTTACAAAAACAGTTTGAATTTATTATTTCTTAATAATTGCTGGTTACTTTGTAATATAATTATATTTGGTTAATAATTAATAATTAAACTATTTAAAAAAATATGTTTAAAATACAAAATGCTAGTAATTATAAAAAAGTTTGGTTTCCTTATTTGTTAAAAATATTTTCAAAATAAAATTTAGAAATAATCCAATTATAAAACAGTTCTATTTTATTAGTACTAAATTATTAAACAAATTTAAAGTTTGTAGAAAACAAATTATTATTTGCCATCCGCCCCCCCCCCAAAAAAAAAATTGGCCTAAAATATAATTGGGGATTTGGGGGGGGGGTGTGATTCGCACTGGTTCGCAGTTTCCAATTTCGGATGTGGTGGCCATGACGAAGTAGATACTTTCTATTTTACCAATATAGCTAGTAATTTATTAAAAAGACAAACGAAAAAGCTTCTTAGTCGAATCAAATGAACAATTTTCTGATCTACTGATGGTACGAACATCCACGGTACACAAACTCGTTGACAATCTACAGAGATTTCCGTCTCGGATTGACAGACTTGAAAATATAAAAAAAACGAATAAAGTTTCCCAACCAATCAAAAGCTCCACATTTATGAGCACCAATACGAAGACCACAATCAACACTGAATGGCTAGAAAACAACAACTGATATTGTCAATACAATCTAAAGTTTTCGCGATGAAAATACTATTTGAAACTAAGACGTGACAGACGAATAAACAGACGTGACAAACGAATAAACAGACGTAGCATTTTCTAGAGACGCAAAGACACATCGAAAATGCTATTTGAAAATGTAGTGTGAAGACGAACACATTTAAACGGGGTCGACTGTTCAAGAGATGCTTGTGCCCACCTAACTTAATCCCAGTAAACATATGGGGAATTAATTTCACCCTTCTTGGAATGGGTATTCTTCTAGTATATATATATATATATATATATATATATATATATATATACATAGAGAGAGAGAGAGAGAGAAGAAAAAAGAGTGATAAATATGCGACGATTGTCCAAATTTATTGGCTTAAGGAAAGAATAATAAACACTAGTTTATTACTGAATACACCTTGCATTGAACAATTGAAATTTGAAATAAATTTGGACAATTGTCGCATATTTATCACTCTTTTTTCTTCTATCTCTACAATTGCTCTATCTCGTATATTGAGCTAATCCTCTTCACAATAGGTTCCATCAACTAAAAGTTTTTACTTTGGTTTATATTTGATCCCATATATATATATATATATATATATATATATATATATATATATATATATATATATATATATATATATATACCTACATATATATATATATATATACCTATATATATATATATATATATATATATATATATATATATATATATATAGATAGAGAGTGATAATGCAAGAAATGAAAATATGTCGGTAAATTTTTTTAATTAAATTTTTTTTCATAGTAAATTTTACTTGTTTGGTCAAAACCTCTACACATTGTGTGACCGTGTTCAATAATATATTTAGAGGTAATATATATCTATCTATATAAAGTGAAAACATGTCCCCCTGTACCTTTGGCGAGAGTAAGAAAATAACCACATGCATTATAGGCTACTAAACTTACCACTCTATTCAGCTTATTCACTCGAGCGTGTGTGAAGAAAATTTATGATTATTTTCTACATCTAACAATAAATAATACTTTTAGAACACCATCACAGGCTCTTCCCAAAACATACTCCATAGAGATCGTAGCAAAAACTTTTCCCTAAAATATTTTCTCACTAACTCTCTCCCTTTCATCACCGGGAAGTAATAAACAACATATTCTTTAGAAAAACGTAACCGTTATTGTTTTCTATTCATCTTCCATTAATTTAATACACAATACAATACATTCCACACAAATTAGGTAGACGCTCCCTTAAATTCCACTGATTTTCTAGAATATCGGATTACGTTATTTCTAATTATTACATATAGACTGCATCTCATTCCGGAATTTACGGAATACATTTAACAAACTTAATCACTTCTACTGTAAATTGATTCAAAATGGCAGCTACAATCTCTTAATCGAATCGACTTTAGACATTTCCCGTATCAATTTTCTATTACTTCAGGTATAATTTCATTTTCTTACTTAAACACTTAGACAATTTAATACATAACAATTTTAAGGCTTAACATCTTTTTCAAAATACTTACAGCGTAAAACCAACTGCAGTGTTAATATCGACAGCATTCAATTGTTGATACTAATTCTATGGAAGCACGTAATATCAGTTTCTCTACGAACCTTCCACTAATACTCAACAGACAAAACAAGTTCATTGTTTCACTTTTGACTATCCATACATATCTAACATTGGGATTTTTATGTTAACATTAGTTATTCTTATTTTTTATTGATGGGGGTGTATATTACGTAGGACGTTTTCTTTTCTTTAGATTTACCTATTATAACCGTCCATTCTCTCTCTCCCTCTCTCTTTCACCCCTCTCGATCTCTCTATTCATTCGAAAAAATTTATAAAAAACTGTTTACATGTTCACCGATTTAAATAATCGCACCCGTACTGTTGCGTGCTGCGATTTAAAAAAAAAGTACGTATCTGTTTAAACAGATATGTACAAATTTTCTGCTCACATTTAATTTGAGTTAACATTCGTCGATTTGTTAAGTATATTTTTATTACCATGATTATACTCAAGCTACAAATAACGTTGCTTTGTTTAATTCACGATAGTTAAAAGGCTTCGAAATTAATTTCGTACACAGACAAGTATAACATTTAAAATCATAATTTTCATCTACATTTTCCTATTCATCGAGCATTTTTCCATATTAATTCATATCGAACATTATTCAAATGTATTTCATAACTTCTTTTACATACTTTCATCGACGCTGAAACTGCTACTGATATTCTAAAAAATATAATTTATACTTTTCTAAATATACTTCAACTTAAAGTGCAGTATCCGTTACTTTGTCTTTTCTCTTCTCGCTCAGTGAAGGAGAAATCTTTCTAGACCGCGGCAATTAAAAAAATTACTTTCCCTCTATTTACCTATTTATCATTTTTAGAAGTAATCCTTCCAGACTGCGGCAATTTTCCCTCATGAAATGTATTTTCAACACATTAAACATCATCATTGTATAACTCCTCTCTCGCGACAACATAGTCAATGGTAAAAGTGTAGATTAGTCAACAATCGATGAATCGAAAGCAAAATGACCACAAAAAATTCTTTAAATCAATCGCCATATATCAAGCCCAGCATAAGACTAAAGGTCAATTTTCAATGTTAGTAAATTCAATATCACACCAAAATGGACACTACGAATTGAAATAAAAATTGCCTAAAAGTATTTTGCTTTCACTGACCTTGTAAAGCTTCACGCATATTCTTGGACTATACTTACTTTATTTCTTCAAATGAACCGCTACTCACAATTGTAGAGAGAGGGGACAGTCACCCAAAACATAGAGACATCTATTGTGTTTGATTAAAGGCACCGAAACATCCTACTTTAATCACCTAAATTACAGGATTGTTTTCATCTGCTTTTTACGAATTAATATTCTAATACATATATTTTTTAATTTAAGTTATATCTATCCCGAGCAACGCCGAAGCAGGGCTCTGCTAGTATATATATATATATATATATATATATATATATATATATATATATATATATATATATATAGGTTAAAAAGTTCTTTTCCACTTTTAATTTTACTCTCTTGATAAAGCTCATGCAACAGCTGGGCGAAACTTTAGGTTTTAGGTCTTCCGCTTTTCCATATTAACTCATACTGCCGGGTTAATTTTATACTTTTATATAGAAATGGTATATATATATATATATATATATATATATATATATATATATATATATATATATATATATGTGTATATGTTCATCTATAGACAAGCTTGTTTCGTCTTTTGAAGACTCATCAGTATTGATTCAAACAATACGCCCGACTGAGACGTGTAAATACGGATTGAATACCACTAATTAAATCTAAAGTTTAAAACGAAGGGATGGGACTATAGCGTTACTGCCAGTGTGATACACTTATTTGTTCCAATCAAACTCCCTTTCATTAATTTTGAGGGCTTACACTAACACTTGAATAATTCATTTTTCTATAAATTAGTTTGTTTCGTCTTTTGAAGACTAATGAGTATAGATTCAAACAACTGGCTTACCTTCCAAGTTCATTATTCTATATGTATACACATATGAGGTTATAAGGTGGTATAATATATTATGCATAGATTTTCAGTATTAACTTCAACAGAGTTCAATACGTTAGTAGAGATTAGCACAATTAATGGTGGTATGGAAAATATATCTATTGCAAGTAAGCTACGCCGAGGCGTCAATGTTTCATCATATCAGACCATCATTAGACTCAGACTAAGTGACTGATGATTTCCTGAGGGGATGAAATATGGACGCCCCTGTGTAGCTTACCCTTCAGCACCTTTAAGTAGGCTAGGACTCTGATTCAATACAAGGAGTGCTCACTTTTTATGTTCTCCCATAAATGATATGCCGTATTCGCAAAGAACTGTCTGTTGTTATTGTTTGCCAAACAAGTCTCTTAAACGTGTAATTTTATGCGTAGAAAATGGAATTCGGACAATGTAACCCATTCTCTATTAAGTGTTCGATCTAAATTTCTTACTGTTTTGCTTCACCGCAAGAAAACTGAAGAAAGCCGGGCGAGAAAACGGGTCGAAACTTTGTAATGACAACAACGAAGATGAGAACTATAAATTATTAAATTATTTAAAATAAATGAAAATGTCTTAAATATAATTTTAAAAAAAAACACTGTTGATTTGATAAGGTTGCATGTTTTAAAAATTTCAACGGAGGGAAATATTCGTTGTGTTAAATTGTTAATTATGTAAGTTGGAGTTTTTCAATGAAAATATTCATGACTCGCGTTCTTTCCATTTCTGCTTCGACTCTTTCCTTCTCCCTGCACTTTTCGTTTTTCTTTTCTTTCTTCACATTCCCCTTCATCACCTAACGTAACGACAGTGCTCGACCCGAGAAGGGGGGCTTACACGCCCCCATATATATATATATATATATATATATATATATATATATATATATATATATATATATATATATATATATATATATATATATATAATACAAACTAGTTAATACTACTAATGTGTTGAGTTTGGATGAATTACCTCCCCTTGATTTAGGGCATTCATATTTTCAGTATTACGGGTGTACTAAGGAAGGGAATAAGTAGAATTATCCTAAAGATAATGATTTCGAATGACTGGACAGTGTATGTTGTAAATAAATTTGTTTTTAATCATCTTTTCAGGGACCATAATGATAGAAACGCCAAATGTGCGCTGGGATGATGTAACTGGAGTAGAAACTGCAAAAGAAATCTTAAAAGTAGCGGTTATTCTGCCAATCAAATTTCCACATATGTTCACAGAAAAAAAATCCAATAGTGCATTTATGTCATTAAAATACAGGTCCATTTATTAACAATACTTCTGCGAACTTCTTATACTATTTTCTTTTTTAAGTCCACACTTCTGAACAGAGTGGACAAACACACAAAAGGATTGCGTGTGGAAAAGGAATGATTGTGAAGTGCATTTTAGCTAGACATTCATCATCATCATCATCATCATCATCATCATCATCATCATCATCATCATCATCATCATCATCATCATCATCATCTTCTGTTCAACGTCCGTTTTAGATACTGGCATATGTTGGACGGCTTTAAGAAATTGACTTCCGAGCTAACCTATCTCTGACCAGTTCTTTATTTATTCCTCTTTTTCTCGAATCCCTTTTTATCCCTTCCTCCCATATTTTCATTGACATCCTCTGTGAACTGGACCTGCTACATTAACTGTTCTACATCTACAGACTCAAGAACTTTCATTCATTGTTAAACGTGTCCATCTAACTTTTCTGGCTTTCTCATCTAAGGAACGAACAGAGTAACGTATTAGAGTATTTGCAACGGTAATATCAATCAAAATAACGATAGTCATTCATTGTACCGGTTTTTGTGAAATTGGTTTCGAAATACGACATTATGACACCATTCGAATGCTATATTGGTGATAAAAATGAATGACTCATTATTATGATTGATTTTAATCTTACATCTATTTGTATTATGACCTTGCCTTTTAACTAATTTATATACGAAAACATATATAAGATGTACGACATATATATGTTGTATTATACATTTTGGTGCGCAAAATCTTATACGTACGCGCGTCCCCATTCTCATCGCTGTCGTCGCCGCTGTTGTCGTCCGTTGTCGTCGCCACTGTTGTCACCACTGTTGTCACCGATGTCGTCGCCCGCTGTCGTCGCCGTTGTCTTCGTTGTCGTTATGAACCCAGGTTCTTTTCGCTTGATTACACAAAACCACGTAAACGCCAATATATATATATATATATATTTTAACAGGATATATTTAAAAGAACAGTCACGGTAACACATCAGGGATACAACATGTATACGTGTGAGAGATATTGAGAGACAGATCGCGACAGTCTTCTGACCGGCTAAGAGAGAGAGAGAGAGAGAGAGAGAGAGAGAGAGAGAGAGATAGAAGGAGAAAGAGACAGATAGACAGAGACAGAGACAGAGACAGGGATTTTCGCCCGGAAATCACGTGTTTAACAACTTCCGTCTGGTGTAACTTTCTGATGCTTGGACATCTAAACTTTTCTACAGAAAACATAGCTACTATTATGTTACATATATCCACAGACATGGAAGAAGTAAATAGACACCCATATTATCATTAATGATGAAAACTACTTTCATAGGGTCCTAATGGACCAAGGCAATTTTGATTATTTTCCTCACTTATAAATTGGACAATCACTCGGTGAACAGTGGAAAGTAGAATACCAAGGTTTGCGACGATTTGACGCTGATTAAGTCCACCTTCAGATTGAGCTATAATATGGCTCCTCTGATCTCTGAGAATGTTAAGGCTTCTTTTGATCGTGGTCTATAATAAATATGTTTATATCTGAAACACAATTAGTGTCAATTAGTGTAAAATATCGATGTTTTAAACTTTTACTGCTGCTTTGTACGGCCCCGAGTTTGTACTGTCGGCGAAGGAAGCAGAAAGTATTAAAATCTATGAAAGTTTCTAATACATTATCTCTAATATACATTTGTAATTTGTATTGTCATATTTTCTTATATATACACAATAGTTTTGTCGATAGTAATATTATAATAATTATTTATAATATTAATTAAAGTGATTTAATAAAAAATATAACGTTTCAAAAACTTTTTTAGAATTTCATTTTCATTAATTTTCAAGGCAGATAATTTTCATGAGAACTTCTAGTTTCAATTTTAGAGCACTATTAAAACGTTTTCTATCGCTGAATGCTGAAAACAGATACTACACTTTAGTATTATACAAAAGAGCAAGCCACCATCAGATAATGTTTTTAAGACTAGACATGTATGAAAAAAAAACACAAGTGATTTAATCGGATATCTATTATTGTATTATCTTTTAATGGTGTGGATAGTGTAGTATCATTCAGAATACCTTTTTTAAGAGGGTGGGGGAATCCTCCAAGGTATTTTATTTACTTCCTCCCAAGGAAGTTAGACACAAGGTCAGGTTTGGGTTTTTATGAAAGTGTTTATGTGGAACGAACTGGATTCGAACCCGGCATACCCAGGTCCTCAGTCTGCGTCGTTAACAACTTAGTCACCTTTCCAATCCTCTGAGGTATTACATCCTCCTTTCGGGAAGGCAATAATGTAGTATGTGTTCTGTTGTCATGAGACTGTTCTCAGGGACTATTTTCTTTACTAAGGAGGCGGGGCGTAGTGTAGTATCTGTTCTGTTGTCATGATACCATCCTCCCAGGCATTACCCCCTCTTTGAAGAGGGAGCATTTCAGTATATGTTCGTTCGTTCATCATGATATGATACCATCCGCTCAGACACTATCTTCGACTTTCTTTTTAGGGGGAATGGGGTGAATCCTCTCAGACTTTACCTACATTTTTGGGAGGTAGTGTAGTATATCTTCATTCGACATGATTCATTCTTTCCAGAGATTACCTCATTTTTTTGTGTGTGTGGGGGGGTTGTATAGTATTTCGGTCCTCATCGTGCCATTCTCTCAGGTAGTGTAGTATCGTTTTTTTGTCATGATATCCTCCCCACAGGCATTAACTCCCTTTCTTTGATACAGTCCTCTTAGTTATTACCTCTTTCTTTGCGTGCTGATACAATCTTCCCAGGATCGCAAAAATATACGACCGGAGGTAGCATATATTTGCGATAACACCAAAACACAACTGAATAAATGCGAAAGTCATTTTCATTTATCACAACTATATCACCATCAAAACGGATTACTCTAATTTCAATCAATCATACCTGATATTTTCTTGAAATTTTGTATATATAATAACAGGCAACGACCCAAACACAGGTATTTTCCACCTCGTTTGCATAACTACTTTTTAGCAGCTTATAATAAATTAATAATTTGATTGCCATATTTTCCTATATATATGGAATAGTTTTCTCGATGTTAAACGTAATTAATTAAAGTGATTTAATAAAATAAGATAAATTACCAAAACTGTGGTCATTACTTTTCAAATGAGAGGCGCAAAAATGACTTCTTCGTAACTTAATTTGCATATCTGTGTCTTTAAAACATGTTCCGGTTTATTCTTTATACCTCTTGATATACCACCGGTTCCCAACCGGGGAAAAATTTCCCCTATGGGGGAAATTTGGGTGTTTCAGGGGGACAATTCTAGTATTCTTAATATGATCTTTCTTGTTCTTTTCAGCTCCACAAGTGATCATATTGAAAAAAACGGATATATTCAGAAGCATATCTAGACTTCGGTTTTAAGTTCGTTTTGTATAACGGGGAACATCTGCCACAATGTATCATTTTCACAAAGACCTTGGGGAATGGTAGCATGAAGCCATTCTAGTTGAAACAATACCTTCAAGGATGCCACCCAGAACAACAGAACAAGGATCGTGAATACTTCAAGCTGAAAAAATTATCTGAAGAAGATGAGACTTGACTTAACTGAAACGTTTCGTCAGTCAACGGACGCTATTGTAAAAGTGTCATACGAAGTCTCGTACAAGATTGCGAAGAAGAAGAAAACACAAAAAATTGGTGAAACATTGGTGAAGCCCTGTATCCTGCAGTGCGTGAAGTTGGTCCTTGGTGAGGCTGCCCACAACAAGATGACCCAGATTTCCCTTTTAAACAACATCATTCGGTCACGGATCAATGATGTGGCTGAAGGCATCAAGGACCAAGTTGTTCAGAAGGTTCAAGGGCCACAGCTTCTTTCGATTCAACTCGACGAATTGACAGATGTTGCGAATCTGTCCCAGTTATACCACCGAAAAAGGAATTGCAGAAGAATTCCTCTTCTGCAAACCTCTCCAAACAACGATCAAAGCTCAGGATGTCATGGATGACTTTTTCGAAGACAGTAACATCAGTCGGGAGTCTCTGGTTGGGGTATGCACGGATGGTTTCCCAGTCATGTTTGGCTCTCAATCAAAGTTCGTTACGTTCGTCAAGCAAAAGGATCCAGCAGTGGAATCGACACACTGTCTTATCACTAAAGAGGCGTTTGTTTCGAGAACTCTCCACAAGAACTTCAAGCAACATCTCGAGACTGTAATCAAAGTCGTCAACTTTATCAAGGGTTCCGTCATGTTCCGTCGGCTCTGTGAAGGCATGGAAGTCATAAATTATTGCTGTTTCATACTCTAAGGGAAACATGTTGCAGCGAGTCCTGGAATTTTTTGATGAGGTGGTAGCCTTCATTCGAGCCCAAGAGAATGTTGTGTTTCTGGAGGCGTTGAAGGATGGGTTTTTCCGTGTGTGGCTGTCCTACTTGTCGATATTTTCAGTGCATTGAATGAGCACAACAGGAAACTGCAGGGCAAAGGGAGACCAACATTTTTTTTCCGTCGGACAAGATCAGAGCTTTTGTTACTAAACTGAAACTGCGGAAAAAAGAGCGTGGAGTGGAAGTTTTTCCTCATTCCTCGCTCTGAACGAATGTGTTGAGGATATGGAAGATGATCTGCCTGATCCAATATCCGAGAATATAAAAAAACACCTCGAATATTGTGAGGAAGAATTCAAGTATTACTTCCCGGGAGTCACAAACGAGAGTAACGAGAACAAGCTTATCAGAGACCCATTTCAGGGGAACGTTGATGATGTGTCAGAAGTGTATCAGGAAGAGTTCCTGGACTTGAAAAACAACTCTGCAGCGAAGGATGCTTTCCAGAATATGGAACTGGAAAAGTTTTGATCCCAAGTCCGAGGAATCTACCCGCTTCTTGCGAATAATGCTCTGCGGATATTGGTCCAGTTTTCTTCCACCTACTTGTGTGAGACAGGATTTTCGGCACTGATACACCTTTAAACAAAGGCACGCAACAAGTTGGAGGCGGAGGCGGATCTTCGATGTGCGCTCTCCATAACTCCCCCAGACATTGAAGGACTTGTGAACGGCAAACAATGTCAGTAGTCACATGTGTTATTGTTAGTGTTAGTGTTCTTATTTAATACAATTTAATGTTAGCTTCTTCTTCTTTCGTGTGAATCAGATGATTCTGGTGTTGGCATTAGTTTCCCCGATGTTTTTCTAGTTATAAATCTTTCTGGAAAGACATCGGGTACTTACGTGAAGGACTACAAGAAGGTTGCCAACATCCCTAAGTGAAAGTGGTACTGTGGAACCGACTGGATTCGAACTTGGAACACCCAGGTCTTCAGTCCGTGTCGATATCCACTTAACCACCGTCACCTCCCTAATGTTAGCTGTGTTAGTGCATTTGAAATATAAATTAGTAAATAGACTCAGTTTGCTTTAACTGTTCTTTCTCTCATACACATGAAGGGGAAAATCTGGATGGTTGAATTGGGTACAGGGGGAAATAACAGAAAAAGGTTGGGCACCACTGCTATATACGCAATTATTTTTCCATAATATAATCGTAATTAACTCAAGTAATTTAAAAATTAATTACAATGCCCCCCCCCCCCCGAAGAAAATGAGAATTTACTTTTTATAGGTCATTACGTGTGAACATCCTGAAAAAGTTGGAAGAAACATGAAAAAAAAAGAAACAATATGTAAAATGATTCCTATTTTCGGGCTATTCTAGCGTTTTAAGGCAATTAACAAAAAAGTTTGCCATGGCAGATAAATCCTGCGCATGTTTTTGGGGAGGGAAGGTGAGCATTCTACTTTTTAGGCGATTACGTGTGGTTTAGAGTTAATGGCACAATATTGGTTAACTCTTTTAAAAAGAATAGACTAGAAGTGAGGGATTCATTTACATTTAGTTTATATACAAAACTTATCCTCAACTAAATTCTAAAATAATTGTTCTTTTTTGTTTTTGCTAAGTTTTTCGAGGGTGTTCATACGTAATCACCTAAAAAGCAGAATCACATTTCTTTGGTGTATATTCCTAGGGTTGATTTAGCTCAGGGTGTTAGTCTACAAATGTACCCATATATATTTAATCGGTGCTTGTATAATAAAAAGCCGAAAAAAAGTTTTTTTTTGTCTTTTAGTGTTGGAGAGGTAAATAAGGGGCAGTAAAGCATCATCAAATTTAGTATAATAAAATTTAGGATCATTCTATTTTCATTTTCATAATTGAACATCAACTGTCCTGTTTGGAGAAATAATTCTACCCATCCTGGGTTGAGTATTCTTCTTTTTCTCATATATATATATATATATATATATATATATATATATTAATTATTAAAAATAATAATAAGCAATTAGAACGTCATACAATGCATTTTAGTTTTATTAACTTTTTTTCTTTTTTCAATTTAATTTTCGAAGATATACTTCATCATCAGAATTACTGAATTTCAAAATAAAGATATATAAAAATACCTTTTTTCTTTTTTTTAGTCCTCATCTCGCACCGCCACGTGCAGTCCAAAGAAAAGACTCTCATCGATATTCGTTCATCAACATCAGACTAATAACACCAAAAAACAAGATGAGGACTAAAAAAAGGTATTTTTATATATCTTTATTTTGAAATTCAGTAATTCTGATGATGAAGTATATCTTCGAAAATTAAATTGAAAAACAAAAAGTTAATTAAACTAAAATGCATTGTATGGCGTTGTAATTGCTTATTATTATTTTTAATAATTAATATTTCCATGTAAACAATGCTTTCTAACCAAGGACAACATCTCTTATTATATATATATATATATATATATATATATATATATATATATATATATATGCTTTTCTTACTTTTAAAAACACCAAACAAAACACATTGCGTCTGAGACGTAACGCACTACTGTGAATTGTTTTATTTCAGTTAATTAAGTATTAAATGCAAAGAAAAACATACTTTAAGCTATATCCCTGAATATTTTAACATCGTTTGTAATTTATCTATGCAATGACTATTTTTAAATGAATTATTTGAATATGAGATCAAGTAAAACAAACAAACTATTTGTCTTTTCAGAAGAGTAATGTGTTTACCTTTTTTCCGCAAGAAATAGAATTATTTTCCGTAAGAAAAATTGTTATGCAAAAAAATACTCACCGGTCTTGTATTTTTCGAAACAGACTAGAAACAAACACCATTTATCTAACTTAGCGAAGAAAGGGACGTTGATTGTAATCTACGGACGCACATAAGCATAACAATGGACTTAACATTTTTTATCTGTTGATCATACTTTTAATCATGTCTTCATTCGTCGATTCAAAACATGTATTGATCATACTAAAATGTAATCCTAAAAGCACAGCACATGTTAATGGTAACATTGTTAAAGTTTATTACTGAAATGTGCAGCAGTGGCGTAATGTGTTAAGTGGAAGAATACGGCATTAGCTAATCGACAGTATCAAAAATACTTTACTACCGGTGAAGTTAAAAAATGTATCTTATTAAATTCTTTCTCCGGTGTCCATGAGGAGAGTGGGTGTACATGTGACAAAGGGAGTAAACATTCCGCCACAATTCTCTAAATATGACTAACAAAGATAAAATATTAATAAGAATTAACTAATTAAATTGATGAAACTATTGAAAATAATATTTCTATTGTAAAACAGAGACCAATATTTTACATAGCTAATTAATGAAAGAAAATAATCTTTTATCATGAAACCTATTGACGTCAATGAAATACGGGAAACTTATTTCACTTTATATATAATAAAATTGTAGACTACATAATAATAATAGTAATAATAGTAATAATATATATATAGTTTAATATGCAGCTATATAATAATATATTGTGTATATAATATAATTTTAATATATTTATAAATATATTTATATAAATTATATATATTTACATAAGAATTATATATAATGTGTATATGTATATAATTACATATACATAATAATAATAATATATATATATTGAATATATATATATATATATATATATATATATATATATATATATATATATATATATATATATATATATATATATAGTCTCGGAAGTTTCTCAACCATTGAAACTATATAAAAATAAAAAATCAAAAAAAACAAAAACTTTTTAGTCCCAAGTCGTTCAGTGGAAAATCACTCATGTAAGTCAATTTATTTTTTACAGTTATTATATTAGTTTGCTTCTAACATTATTTAAGGGATCATCAGTTGTTTACCATGAAAAACTGTTTCGGGAATTTAAAAACAAGACAGTATTTAATTTCATGGCTTCCCAGCAGAGTTGATCAGACCCCACTTCCCTTATATATATATATATATATATATATATATATATATATATATATATATATATATATATATATATATATATATATATATATATAATATACTGAGTCAAACGTGACGTTCGTATCGGAGGTTCGAACCCTGTGACGGGTAGGGGTTGTCTCCTCACATACTGACGATTGCAGGTTTGACATGAAACACATGTGTATATTGGTTAATTTAGAAAATAATATTTATTTATAAATTATTATTCAAGGTCTCACAATATAGAGAACTTTAAGTTATGTTGACAACAGCCGCAATTCTGCGTAATGCATAACTCTGGGCCACGCCTATTTAGTTCTCTCTCGACTGTTTTCTGAATAGCCGCCGTATTTCCTGTTTAGATGTTAATTTACATCCTATTTCAAGGCAATTCGAGTTGGAGCATTGGTACGCGCCTCGGCTACTGAGTCTAACATGACATTTGTATCGAGATTGTTCTTTCGCATACTGACGATTGCATGTTTGGTATGAAACACAAGTATATATGAATTTATTTTGAAAATAATGTATATCTATAAATAATTACAGACACACAGACACACAGACACACACACACAGACACACACACACACACACACACACACACACACATATATATATATATATATATATATATATATAAAGCCTCTTCATTTTGCTGGTTTCAAAAGAAGAGAATGCATTCTATACAATGGAACTCTTTACTAATACTTATATACCAGAGCACACACACCACTTGTGCACATTATTACACAGCGAGCTTCGTTAACATCTGAAGCGCAAGATCAAGCGACACCATGTCGTTTAAAAATAAAGAAAAGGAAGAGAACAATATTGTCTATTATCCTGATGAAGATTTCTTTGTGAATCGAAAATTTGAATTTAAATAAATGATATGTTTATTTAAATAAAGCCTCTGCATTTTGCTGGTTTCAAAAAAAGAGAACCGTTTCAATTACACAATTTAAATGCATTCTATACAGTGGAACTCTTTACTAATACACACACACACACACACACACACACACACACACACACACACACACATATATATATATATATATATATATATATATTGTTTATTTTTTAGTCTTAATGGTTATGAAATAAATACAATATACTATATTCGATCAATATTTCTTCATCCAAAGATAAACTCAGGTAAAATATTTATGAAAATCCAATCAGTATGTAGTATGCGAATAAAAGACTAACAACATCGGGTAAAACGTATCCTCTTTGACTGTCTGAGAAAAAGGTCTTTCTTGTTCTCGCCTTTTCTCAATCATGAGAATGGCGCAGCTTGGCGCCAATATAAATCTCCCGGTTTCTTTCCGGTTGGTGAAATGCATCCATTAAGATAAATGTCGACAGATGCATTCACGTCAGAAAGGGAGACGGAAAGCGTGTTCACACGTTTAAAAACATGAAGAGCGCGCACACGAGAAAGAAAGAGAGCTTGAGAGAGAGAGAGATAGAGAGAGAGAGGAGGGAAGAGAGAGAGGGGGGATAGACAGGGGAAAGAAGTGTTTGTGAGAGAGAGAGACAGTGTGTGAAAGAGAGACATCGAGAAAGAGAGAGAGAGAAATATAAAGAGAAGAGAGAGAGAGAGAGGGGTAGCAGGAGGGTGAGCGAAGATGAGATAAAGAGTGTGATAGAAAAGCTAAACAACCGAATTCTTGATTAAAAGAGTGACAGAAGATCCATAGAAAGAGCGAGAAAGAAAAGAGAGAAAGATGGTATAAGATCGAGGGAAAGAGAGTATTAAGAGATTGAGAAATGGTGAGCCAATGAGAGCAGAAGTGATGAAGAGAGAGAGGGGGGGGAGAGAGAAGAGAGAAAAGGGTATATATTGAGAGAGGCTGTGAGCGAGTGAGAGTAACAGGGCGTGAGAATAAAAGAAAGAGTGCGAGGATGACAGAGATGGAGAAATAGTAATACAATTAATGTGGTTGAAAGCGCGAACGAGAAAGAGAAAGAGATAAATAGAGAGAAGGAGAGAGAGAGAGTAATAGAGAGAGAGAGATAGAGAGAGAAGGGGAGAGAGAGGGTAAGAGAGAGTAAGAGAGAGAGAGAGAGAGAGAGAGAGAGAGAGAGAGAGAGAGAGAGAGAGAGAGAGAAAGGTCGAATATTCTTATGATTCGTCTATTTACTCGATCCGTGTGACAGACCGACGGCCCAATAGACGAACAGACGGATAGTCTGTTATCGAAATGCATTAACGCATTTAAAAATGATATTCGAAATTTAAGCGTGACAGACCGACAAAAATACTATTTCATACTTAAGAGTGACAGACCTACGAACTTAAGCGTCTAAGTTTCTATAGAGTTGTGTGGATGAATCCAAAAATATAAAAACACCCGAACGTTCCGGTTGCATCTAAACACAAAGTCTTGAACGGGTGGAGTCCGCCGACAGTTTTTGGCAGAGAAAGAATTCCGCGATGCTAGTCAAAAAGGAAGTCAGGAAAATGCCACGGAATGGCAAACAGACGATAAAACGATATAACAATATTGTTTATGTTTTCTCTCAATGTTCGCGCGCAAAGTTATCAGTTGCGCTTAACTGATGCTGATGTGCAAAAATCTGAACAGAATCTGTTTTATAACGGTGTTAAGCTGATAAATATAACAAATTTTAGATTTAACCTTTTTAGCGACCGCATGAGTTTCTTTCCTAAACACGTAGTCGCCATTTTGTGTGTTTGTTAAAGGAAAATTGTAATAATTATGAAACAGATGGATTCACATACATACACATTTATTCTCACATAGACAGTTTGTCTAAGACAATCGTAAAAGTGATATATTAAACATGATGAATACAGGGGTGAATAACAAAAATATGATTATTAATTGAAAGAATACATTAATGCCCCAATATAATTGAAAGGCATGTGTTGCGCGGTAAACGAATAGAAACTTATGCATCTAAAATGTATAAATAAATGTAAGTTACATTTAGTTAGTATGTTCCCGGGGCTGGCGGCTGCGACAAGAAGAGAGGTAGTCTAAAGCGACTCTGACCAGGGTTAGTGAAAAGCATGCCACGATGACCGATCGCTTGGACGTTCGAGTCAGAAAGAAAATAATATCCGGCACTATATTTCCCACATGAGTTGAATTAGATATATTTTTGACTTCCGTCACAGATTAGTAGATTCTCTCGTTTTCTAGTATGATCTTGGGGAGACAACTTGAATATGATCCAAGAGAGATCACTGAATAATTTGTAAGACAACAACGGTATAGTCAGAAATTGAATTACCTACTTTCAAATTCCTTCTCCTGACCTTCTCAAGGAAAGGCGAAAGATGAGAAGAGGGTAATAGAGAGAGGAGAAAGTAATGGAGGGAGGATAATCGAGGAAGTAGCATTAACAGCGTAAGAAAGAGTAAAATGATTACGTAAATAAATGACGTAAATAAAAACAAAATTGAAAAGTCTAAAATAGTAGAAGGCGGAACAAGTGTGAAAAGGATGACTTAAATAAATTACGTAAATAAATAAAGAAAAAAGTCAAACTTGAAAATTACAGAAAATGTATAAAAAAAATTAATATACGGCTCAGGACGGGAAGCAAGAGTACAACAGTGGTGCTAATATATTACCGGGCAACGCCGGATCGGGTTTCTAGTATAAGTTAACAATTTTGTTTAGATACACACTCTGATCACTGAGATGTTTTCACATTTCTTCAATTAATACTAAACATGTGTTGGATTTATTCAAGAGTTTTTAAGTCATTAAAAATACGATTTTCTTTGATTAGTCAAGATCAAGTTGAAATAGCATTTTCATCGATAAACGCGCTAATTGAATTGACGCATTTAAAGCGTAACAATGTTTCTAATATTTAAAGTACAGCCAGTCTCTTTCGCACGTTTGTTGTCGTCAATAGCGTTCTATTTACAAATTCAATGTTTGTCTAATATCAATGTTTTTCTTGTGGATCGTTGCAGCATGTTGTTAAGAAGAATAGCATGTAATTCGGTATCAATATTCCTAGAGAATACTTTGTTATATATTCTAAAAAGAAGGGACGCAACTCTGTATGGACCAATACAGAAATCATACAGTTTCTTAAAAATGGCAATAATAAAGTCTCAAATGTATTTTCCAATGTACTTCTTTGACCACTGGAGAAGTAAATGATCTGAAGATCAATGTTATTGAGATTTTACAATAAAGAAATACTTCTATAATTCAGTTCAACTGCCTATAAATTTTAAACCGGAAGTTGGCAGTCATTTATACAATTAGACAGAATGCAACAATTCTACTGAAACTCGATGACAAAGAAGAGTACGGGTACTGTGTGGTGACGTACAGAGGACGGGATGTTCAACCATGCGACGTCAAAATATAAAAAAAGCATGTAAAATTGTTTTGTGAGCATGTGGATTCACGCAGAAAATCAGCTAAAAATAACAAATATGAAATATTCATATTTTGCACTAATCAAAAGCATCTCTACTTACATTCGAAGTTGTGTTTTCGAGAGTTGCGTTTAATAGCCCCAAAAAATCAAAATCGGTTCACAAAAACACAACTTGATTGGTTCAAAATATAAATATTTTATATTGATTATTTTTACCAGATGTTCTGCGTGGATCAACATGCGCACCAAACATTCTAAGAACTTTTTTTTAGACGTAAACATCCGGTCCCCTGTAGTCTACACATTACATATACCGACACCCGTACGCACACACTTTTGATTTATAATAGTACAGCTAATTTTACGACGACTTAATTGTCTATAGTTGGTCCTAGTTAGCAACGTCCCAATGTTATATGCACTCTTACCTATGGGTGTATAAAATATTTTATGCACGCAGGTTAATCGTCTTGACGTCGTCGTCGTCGCCACCATTGTCGCTGTGAACCCATCATTGTCATAGTTGTGAGATCCGGCTGCCTTTTCGTCCGTTGATACAAAACCACGCCGACACTTGTTGGTTAGTTTATAAAAAAGCGTTATTGAAAAGGACAGAACACAAACTTCGCATGCGTATGTGTGTGTGTGTGTGTGATGAACTAGATGGATCTCACTATATCAGGCCACCCATCGCCCAGTTTTAGGGAGGGACGCAACCACGTCTTTCCTCGTCTAAGTCTCGCCGACTAAGTGGGAGGTAAAGAAGCCTGCCCGGAAATCACGTGGTTTGCGTAACTTCTATTCGATGCCTTTCCCCGACCTCTAAACATTTCCATTAACACGACTAATATTATGTAACACAAGGAGCGCCACATGTGACACAAGGTCGAACTTAATGTGTGAGAGGCCATGAGCCACCAAATGGCGCTCACCGTCGATATCGGATATGCATAAGATTTCCTTGGATTAGACCTGTTGACATTCACCGCTAGAAGCGCCCCCAGGAAGAGGAGATACCCCTTTCATCGCTCCCGAAGGAAGAAGGTAATGTCTGGGAGGATGGCCTTCTGAACATTGAGCATGACAAATGACTCTAATTGTAGCCGGAGAGACCATAAACCAAACTAAGATCCATTAAGTTTATTTACGCACTAATATTATGGATGAAGGTATACACGCCTAATTTCCCCGCAGCAAAATGAAAGCTAGAAACTTGTAGTCAATTAATCATATACAATGACTCGTTTTAAATGGGTGCATTGTGCTTCTGTATTAAATAATTTCTCAACAGTTGATATTTCGTAAAACATACAAACCTAACGAATATGTTGGTCGAAAAGCGTAGTCGGGGATTACAAAAGAAAGAAATAGTGCTTGAGGATTGAGAAGAGGGTTGACAGCCATCAGTCTAATGTTTCTGCTGAATCAAAAGTAATCCAATGGAAAAGAAGACGGGTATGAAAATGTCAGGCTGAAGTACAACTGCTAGGTGTCTGGTTCGCGATATCAAAATACAGTCTTCGGAGATTCTGACGATAATTATCTGAAAGGAGACTTACCATTCACTGGCACCTAAACACGGATGATCGAGATCTTTTGGGGTTCTTGCCCTCAACTTCTATCTGTTTAAGGACGTTCACAAAGTCGTGGGTATTTTTACTCTGGCGTTACTCTCATAGCACTTGTCAAACCCAGAACACCTAGAAGGTAGTGAAAGTGATATAGTAGATTTTGTTTCTTTCGTCTGTTTTATAGAAAATCCACCATTTGAGGGTTATTTAGTAATAGAACAGAACACTTATAATACCCACTTTATTGTATACGACCACTTGAAAACAGCTATTTTATCAATAGCAGAAGGGCTTTGAGAGTTCATAATTTCCCCGAGAGTATTATAGGGTCGCACCTCAAAATGCCATCCATTGTATCGCTAATAAAATCTACGATCATTCCTGCAATCAAACCATATTTGGCATAAATAAACTTCAGTCATGAATGTCCAACAACATTTCTTTTATTACCGTTCTATTATAAGCATACCAGGATACAACGATCAAAATTGTCAATGACTCTGACACAATCCTCTGTTGGCACTGCTTTTATTTCGGTTGTGATGACCCTTTTCAGTCCAGGAATATTCTGGGGATTGTTTTGTTAGACATTATATTTTAGATAACATCGCAGATTAAAATCTGGAGGCTAAGGTCCGGTGAGTGTGAAACTGATTCATGATCATACCTCCTGCTGATGAGATAATCGTCAAAGAGAATTGAACGGCGATAAAACGAAGACTGTTGGACATTTGTGATTGAAACTTGGTGGACAAGTCAGGCGTAGACAAACGTTTCTTTGTACTAAATATGGTTGGATTGAGAAAAGACAGATGCACTTTATTAACGATTACATAAGTGTCATTTTTTGGATCACCGTGTAGTAGGTAAATGACCTCAGACATGAAGTACCGACAATGACGTCATTGCCTACATTTGGTTGAAGACTGTCGCATTTAGGATTATAAAAGAAAGAAATATTGCAGAGTGTGGATAAATAACTACAACGAATCCGATTCCTTAGTCGCGATTGAATCTCTAACACAAATCATGCAGACAGTGGGGAAGTAGAGTGTGTTCACACGTCCGTGGGCCGTTATACCAGATTTTTCGAGCATCTATCTGCACGGTGAGGCACTACGAATCTAGCCTTAGCTTAAACATTAATAGCGCTGCAAGTGTCTCTTCGGGTCAAGTTACGGTGTGTGGCACCGGAAGTCCCTGGTAGTGGTCTTAACATTGAAAAGCACATGTGTTTGCGAAGAAATCCTAAACAGCCGGCTTCCGTTTCGCAACAGGTCAGTCGGCGGTGGTAATTAAAAAAGAGAAGGAATGTCAGAAAGCACTTAACATTAAATTAATGCTAACTACGACAGAAATAGCACATCAAAATACACGCGTATATATAGTCTCTGGAATCTGTAATGTATAGTTTTTGAATAAATAATTTGTATTTAGTTATCGCATTCTTACGATCGAGCAATTTATTGATTTCCTTTCAAATTACACCGACACTATATATATATATATATATATATATATATATATATATATATATATATATATATATATACTAGAAAAATACACTTCCCAAGTATAAGTAATGAATATAACATAATTTAAATAAATTCAATGTTTTTTCTTTATTTGCGGGTATGGTACAGTTTCGGTGCCCTCCCCCGCTTAAATGGTAAAATTTACAAAAACAATGCCCCCACGTTACTCACCTTGTTATCTAGAATACATATTCCATGATTGATAATGATCAGTTAAATAGTTTAGGATTTTACCAAGCCAATAGATATTATTGAGGCTTACCCGCGTGCAACAATCATTTAAAAAATGTATTATTTAATATAACTCAACATTTTATGTACAGACATTCATTTCTCAAAATTTTTTATAACTAAGTTATTTTTTATATGTTGGCAAATGGAGCTACCACAACACTTCCCCGAAGACTAACCTTACATCTCGCCGACATTAGCTCTATTTGCCAACACCTAAAAACATAACTGCCTCATTCTCATTATAGACATATACTAGTTAACAATACTAAAATCCTACACTACGATACCAACACGAAAAGATAAAATAATTTTTGAAGCACTCTACATAAAAACTAATCATACCAAAACCAATAATGTGAATTACGAAATTAGTCACAACATTTTAAAGTGTCTATCATAGTAATAAACGTTACCAAATTCTTAGCCATTAAGCAATTATACGTATGAATCTTGAACGCGCTTAGAACGTAATCAAATTCTCATGTAACATCTCAATATTATAGACGCGCGTTAGTCGCTGCCTGTCGGTCGCTGAGTGAGGTGCTACACAACGTGTTCGTATGATTACCAATAATCTCAAGATGACTGAACGTATTGAGCAAAGGTACTGCATCAAATATTTTCTAAAAGCTTGGTGATTCTCAAAGCAAAACAATTCCTAAGATTCAGCAGGTGTTTGGAGAAGATGCCATGGGTGTAACACAAATTAAGGAGTGGTTAAACCGATTAAAAATAGCCGCGGAGAGTGACCAGCATTCTGGCAAGCCTCAAATTGCTCGGAGTGCAGATGTTGTTGAGAGGGTGCGAAATTTGATGATGGAAGATCGCCACAATGGTCAGAGTAAGTAAAATTTCCGCACATGCAATTTTGTGTGATGATTTGAAAATGCACAGAGTTGCTGCGAAATTTATTCCCAAGTTGTTGTCGCAGGAACAAAAGAACCTCCATTTTTAAGTTGCACAAGACCTTCTGGAAACCGCCAACACTAGTGCTGAGTTTCTGAACACCGTGATAACTGCAGATGAGTCATGGGTGTACGGGTACTACCCAGAAACAAAAAGACAGTCGTCGCAATAGAAGCATCCCGAGTCTCCAAGGCCAAAAAAGCGTGACAGGTGCGAAGCAAAATCAAGGTGATGCAGACTGTCTTCTTTGATAACAGTGGAATTGTGCATCGCGAATATGCAAACGAAGGACAAACAGTGACAAAGGAGTACTATCAAGATGTTCTCGGGCGTCTCCGTGACGCAGTTTGGCGCAATATACCAGACATGTGTACGGCGAAAAACTGGCAACTGCATCACGACAACGCCCTCTGCTTATTCATCCCAATTCATCCAACATTTATTGGCCAAACATGAAATTCCAGTCGTTCGCCAACCTCTTTATTCTCCAGACATGGCTCTTTGTGACTTCTGGTTGTTTCAAAAATTGAAGACGCCACTGAAAGGTTCCCGATTTGAGACTAGAGAAGAGATAATGCGGAACGCGACGGCAGAGATGAACACCATTCCGAAAGAAGACTTCCGGCAGTAGATGGATCGGTGGGCTAAGTGTGTGCAAGCACAAGAGGCCTACTTTGAAGAGAATTAAGGTCCAAACCCTGTCAGGAATTTGTAATATTTTTTCTGGTCTAAGGTCGGATACTTTTGAGACAGACCTCGTATATATATCACATGATACGCACATGACCTAGGTAACACCACACACAAAAAACGCACGCACAATTAATATATATATATATATATATATATATATATATATATATATATATATATATATATGTGTGTGTGTGTATGGGTGTGTTACAACGACTACTTTCAAGGAAAGAAGTGGGTTTAAGAAAGACCAAGATTGTATTAAAATGCCAGCTTAAGTGCGAGCCATTAACCTTACCGCTTGTAAATTGCCGTGAGATGTCGATAAAAGTAGTTTATGATTGCAGGAACCCAATAATCTAGCCTTTAAAAATAAAAACGTCACAATAATTGAAACTGGTTTGATGAAGCAGTCTCGTTGGCGTCACCAGGGAGAAATGCTCTGATGGGGGACGAATCCGTATACTAGCAACTGTTGTAGCAAAATTCTCACGAATAATAAGTATTGAGGAAATGCTCAAAATTTGATGCTACATTTGGGAGCTTGATATCTTTGACTGCTGTGGGTGTATAAGATATGACGACGATATCTTTGGTCGCTTCTAACATAAAGGGGCTGGACAAAATAATGGAAAAATTGCGCATCAATTTTTAAACACGTATAAGAATTGAAAAAAATTACCAACATGTTAGTTTCATTTTTTAATTCATGGTTATTGTTGTCCTGAATTAATTGGTTACATTTATTTATATTTCAGATCGTGCATATTAGTAAGAAAAATTGAAATGACAGATTATCAGATTTCCAAAGAGGGCAAATTGTTGGTGTCCGTATGGCAGGTGTTACTGTAACGAAAGTTGCTGAGATGGTGGCCATATCGAGAGGAACTGTCTCGAAGATGATGACAGCCTATGAAAAAGTAGGGAAAACACCATTCTTTCTAAACAAAATTCTGGAAAAAAGCCGAAGCTGTCTGAAAGAGATCGTAGAGCCCTTGTAATGATTGTGAAAAAAGAGCACAAAAACACGACACCCAAAAATACAGCAGAGCTTAACAATCATCTGGATAACCTCGTTTCAACAAAAACTGTTCGCCGAGAGCTTCACAAGGCTGAATTTCATTGGAGGGTTTCAAGGTGTTTCCATTATTTTGTCCAACCCTAATATAAGATATGACGATGATATCCTTGATTACTTCCGGTGTATAAGGTTAGACGATGATATTTTTTGCCCGCTAAAATATGTCGATAACATCCTCGGCAACGTGTGATATGTAAGATATTACTATGGTATATTTGGTCGTTTCTGATGTGAACATAGAGCGTGGATGATATTGCTAATTTACGTAAAGTTCGATGGAAATTAGTCTTTTTATATTTAACAACTAGAACGAACAGTGGAAATAGGGCTAATTTCAAGTTATATTTATATTAATGTATCTATAGCGAGATCTGTGATAGAAATGCGACTGCATTTGTGTTGACATTCAGCATATTTCTTCAGTAATTTAATTATCTACTCTGCATTGAGAACTATTGAAATAACTATCGAAAATTTTCCCTAATATTTATTTAAATAAAAATACAGTTGTCGTTCGAGTGTTAAAAGGAGATTGAAGCCGTTCGTCAAAATTCATATACCCCCGACCTTTGTTTAAATTTTAACAATAGTTATTACACATCAATTAATGAATCTTCTCAAAATTTCAGTTTCTTTTGGAGTATTTTAAAAGGAGTTTTAGGGGTTAAATATAGGCATAACCTTCAGTTTGAAAATTCAAACATTTTAGCTTTGAATTAAATTAAATCCATGGTCCTTCAACACAAAATTAAGCAAGATTCCCTGGATTTCAATTCTTTCTTAGGACCCCTTTCAGCTTAAGCATGTAATTTTAGACGTTTTTTAGAATTAAAATTATGTAATCGATTTTGATCAAAATTGTATCTTGATTTTAATCTTTGTAAGTGACATAAAAGTGGTGCAAAACTTCTGTTTGTGGAATTAATTTTACCCCTCCTGCGACAGGTATAATTCTAGTTAAGTATATAACGGTAAATTATATTATAATTCTTAGTTTATTTTAAACATTAATACACCACAGTGACACCAGTATTATTATTTTGTGTCTAAAATTGTGTAATACAATTCCAAACGAATTAATTACTTTTTTTTTTCATTTCTTAATTCTATTTTTATTTCATATTTAAAAAAAAATTTAATATCTAATTTAATTGAGTGGTTTTCCATTTCTTCGTGAATCAAATTTTCCGTACTTAAATGCGCCTCTCTGTAAGCAGCACCCCATAATTCCAGCCTTCTTATTTATTGAATCACCCTCATACGTAAAAATTAAAATGGATTCAGCCAAATAAAATTTGCACCTTCTTAATTTACTGGAACAATATTCATTAGTTTTATTCAAGGTGAACCATTTCAGTGTGTATTCAACATTATTTTATTTCAAAGTTTTTATGGATTTAGTTAAAGAGGTTTTTTGATTCTTCTCTGGTAGCTTTTTCAATGTCCTAAGTTTTCTCTATAAAATTCAAATAAAGAAAGCAATTGGTTACACGTCTCCACGGTTACCGGCCTAAGAATTTGGTGCTAATTTTACATTAAATTTATATAGTGAAATGACTCTAAAATCTAAAAAGGTTTTTGTAAATTCCTTTCGCGAATATTTTTACAGTCTGTTTAAATGTAATTGCCCCCATGAAGTGGAATCGGATAGTTGTGATAGTAAAAATGCACCATAACATTGGAAAGGTAGTACAATCGGCAAAAAAGTTAACAAAACAACGAACATATGAAGTATTTTAGTTAATAAAACATATATAATGGATACTTTTTAGCGAGTATGTTCTTACCAGCGCTTGTTGAAAAAAAAAAGAATAAAAAAACACCAGTAAATCGGTAGACCTTTCTGAAGGTGTTAACGTATTGTAATAATGTGTGCTCTATTTGCCGTAATAAGAAAATATTTAATAGTTGGCTTCAAGCAAAAATAAAGGTATGTTTTTTAATATTGAAAAAGGAGCAAAGTGTTCTGAAAAAAAAATCGTAATAATTTACATAGGCGAATGCCGCCAGGAAAAGCCGCCATGTTGAATAGTTGTTCGTTAATTACTGTACTCCGCTGTATTCTAGAATGTTGGAAAGTGTATACGGAAAAGCATTTAGAATTTAGCGTGGGGGATCAGTTTCACATGTAAATTTAACGCAAAATGAGCTCCTATTTCTGGGTCATTCTAGCGTTTTAGGGCAATTAAGCAAAACAAATTTTTGCTATGGGAGAAAAATTGTGTACATATTTTGGGGTGTCGGGACTTTTTAAGCGATTACGCGTGGTTTTGTAACCTTACTAGGGTTAGTGGCAAAATAAATTTAATGAGCAGCCCTTAACATTTAGACCGGCCCGGAAATGAGAATCATTTTACCTAAAATATATATACGAAATTAATCCCTTATTCTAAATCCTAAACTAATTGTTTTTGATTTGTTTTTTTTCATGTTTCGGTCAAGTCTTGCATAACATTCACATGCAATCGCCTTAAATATAATCTCATTTTGGAGGGGTGATTTAAGGGTGTCATTCATTATTTGCGATCCTATTTACGTGTCTCAGATGAAGGCGGAGTTAGACACAAGGTCGGTTTTTAGTGTGCCGAAATCCAGCTCTACAAAAAGGGTCATTCTGGATTGGGACAAAATAAAAAAATTACCATAGTTTAGAAAGAATTTCTCCTTCACTGAATGAGGACAGAAAAGATACTACACTTTGAATTATTTATTTGCTAAAACAACTATAATCTATAAGATATGTTGGTCTCCCATTAGATATGTTAGTCTCCCATTACAAAGCATTCAATATTAAAATGTAAGAAAGATGTTTGAAGCCTAAGAATGCATTTTTTAAAAAAATAAATAGTAATTTATTTAAAGTAGTCCCAAATTTTCGACGTAATATGTCTTCGTCAGGGGTACAAGCCATTTTTTTTTCATAGCGACATGTTTATCGCTAGTAGAAGGTAGAATCCGTAAGATGTTGATTCGGTAATAGTTCAAATGTCGAAGTCTTTTAGGGAAAGATGCGCGGACACGCATTAAAGATAAGATATGTTGGTCTCCCATTAGAAAGAATTCAATATTGAAATGTAAGAAAGATGTTTGAAGCCTAAGAATGCATTTTTTTTTTTAAATAAATAGTAATTTATTTAAAGTAGTCCTTTCTTACAACTATAATCTATATTTTGACAAATTAGGCACAAGGATATTTTTGTTAAAATTTGAGTAATGAAATCCTCGCATATAACAGAGATGAAAGGAAAGGTCCTGACATTTAATTGTTTCTGCCCCATTTGAAAGTAGTTACTTAAATTGATTTACGAAAAAAATGTTTGCTTCTTTAAAATAAAAATGAACATTAATTTATACATTGTTTTTAAATCCTGAAAAAATATTTTCTATAAGATGACCGGAAATTATCAATAAATTGTTTGTGAATAATAAATTTATTCAGTGTAAGATAACCAATTAATGACCTAAAAGTTAATACAAAAATATATAGTTAAAAATCAATCAGGGTTAAAAAAAAAAATATCGAGTGGGTCAAATTCTTTGGGGTGAAATTACTCTCCGGCGACAGATTCGTTGGAAAGACACTTATAAGATCGCTATCAATCAATAAAATCTTATCACAGGACGGGAATTGATTTATCTACAGATTTATCAATGCGTATTGTTTTTTTCATAACTTATCAGTAAGATACAAAAAGAAATGAACATATCCGTTTTTATAGATTTTGTTCCAGCGTTATATTATACTAAAAAAATTCGTACACAATGTGTTAATTGATTTTTTAACATAACTTTGGTATATTAAATTTTTAACCTCATGAATCACAGTTGTTCTTTTCAGGAAATAGTTTCCGCTCAGAAAATCTCTAAATATCGGCAAATTTCTATGTAAACAACTTTAAATCGACGCCAATTAATGAACTCTTTCGATAGGGAGTCCATAGTTGCGCAGATAGTTATATTATATGCTGTGGCTGTGTCTTTTCGGGCACTTTCGTTATTGGAATCAGAATCGGGAATTGTATCGGAACCGGATATTTAGAACGGCATTGGTAATTATATGAAAATCGGGGAACATATTGGACTTGTCCTATCATTAATATATAAATATATATATATATATATATATATATATATATATATATATATATATATATATATATATATATATATATATATGCGTGTAAATATGTGTATGCGTACATAGATAATAAACAATAACAAATATTTTATATCTGTCGCTCCTCGTAAAATAAGTAGAGCACTCTAAATGGTAGTACACACACAGCATGACGTCACTTGCTTTATATGCATAATTCCTTCTTTAATAGAAGTAGAATGCCTGGACATCAAGCCGCTTTTAAATGTGTTAAATTATCATTGTTTATCGGCTATTCAAATATTGGCCGCGCGGTTAAGGACGTTGGATTTGAGTTGAAAAATACTTGTAATCCAGGGTTTCGAATCTTACGACCGGTAGTGAATAGTCATATCTCTATGCTGATGAGTATCGAGTGAAAAGGGACGGAACGTATACGTACATAGATAATAAACAATAACAAATATTTTATATATATATATATATATATATGTGTGTGTGTATATGTATTGATTTTTTTAATCACCAATAAAAACAATTAAATAAAAATGACTTAAGAATTTAGGTGATAACAAGCGTGAATATTTCCAGGCAAGGTGTCATGGTCCGGAGGTAAAACGCCAGAACATTGACATCAATATCGAAGGTTCGATCCTCGTCTAGGTTAGCCATGCTGATGACGGCTGTGAGCCCAGAACACGTGTGCATGGGTTACTTCTTTTAAAAATAAAAACATATATATATTAACGAAAAATACGTTTTATAAAGTTAAGGGCGACTTATAATGCAATCTTCTGCATTTTTATCACTTAGGAAGTGAAACAATCGAAATAGTAAGCGTAAAGCAACAAATGTTACAATCACCAATAAAAACAATTGCATAAAACTGAATTATATATATATATATATATATATATATATATATATATATATATATATATATATATATATATATATATATATATATATATATATATATATATATATATATATGGAGACGCATACACACATATATGTGTCTGTTTTTGCGTGCCTATATTGTATATGCGTATGTCTATAGCTGTGGCCGTAGTTGGTGGTTGGATAGAATAGAGTTCTCAAAAAGTGCGATGGAAACTTTCCTGATCAGTCCGATCCTTAGCAGGAACGGGGACAATGCAAGTGTGGCTTCATTCTCATCTCATTGTGAACAACAAGAAAAATCAAAACGGAAGACGCTGAAAGACATGCGCATGATGAGCCCCGGAAATGCCTTTAGGGACGATGACGTCACTGAATGCGGCTATGACGTCATTGGATGCTGTTTGTTTTCATTCAACCAGCGCTGGCAGTTTTCACGTGTTGAGAACACCATTGTCTTGTCAGACTCTGTGTAGCGGTGGCGTGTGGTGGAACAGGTAGAGAAGAATGAATAAATAAAAACATGAACATTAAAAGAGAAACTCATTGTACGAGTTTTACTTACCGTCGGCAATTGTTCTCCTCTGATCGGACGCACTTCACAACCTTGGAAATTGGCAACAAAACGATTGTTTAATTATTCTCTTCTTTTAGACACAAACATACACACACACACACACACACACACATACATACATACATATATATATATATATATATATATATATATATATATATATATATATATATATATATATACCGTATTTCTTAATTGGGAGAGTTTCCCAGCAGAGTGCTCAATTATTAATGCAAAAGTAAAATTAACTAAATAATTAATAAGAGCATGATATTTATTAATATTAAATAAACTACGAATATTCCACGCACGTGACAATTTTAAATCTGAAAGTGTTCCATCTTTCCAACGGACAATATTTTGAAATTCCTGGCGGTTGTTCTCACTCATTAAGCTATACGACTCCGCTGATGAAGGTCCGATTTTCTCGGATCTGAAACCTTGGTCCGGATGTTGTTGTAACACTTTATTTAATATTAATAAATATATATATATATATATATATATATATTAAAGAGGAGGAGTTATATCTGAGAGTCTATTTTAAAGATTACTAGAAAAACGTTTTCCGTGAGTCAATATGATGTGTCGGTAGATCATATATCTTCTTCAGATGTGTAAAAGTCAAGCGAAAAATAGCGTTTTCATAAAATATCATAAAAAATGAATATGGATAGATGATTTGACAGGAGAAAACATTTTATGATATGTACAATTAGATTAAATTTTCCACATAAGTCTACGGTTAAGTAAGTGAATAGGAAATTCCATTAGAAGTTTAGAGTAGAATTCGATATACGTGTACAGGAAGTTGAATCCTGGGTGGAAGTCCAAAATGACACGTAGGGAGGAAAGGAGGAAAATTATTCTGTTTCGCAGATAAGCAGAATTTGTTCAGTCTCAGTTTTTTCAAGCCCCGTCTTTTACCTTTTACCTCTACCCCACCCCCCGCGAGACCTGAATTTAGGAATCTGGGGGAGAATGAAATAATAAAATATCACATAATCGGTCTTTTCCTCCCCCTCGACCATTCTCTGTTGTATCGACGAAAGCTAGAGCCATCAGTTTGGGGTGGGGGTATTGGATTATTTGCAGTTTCAGTTCCCTTGTGTTAACAATGATTTTGTATTATTTCTATTGCAACCTCCATGTGACTGTTTAGCATTCGTCGTTTATGTGGGTTGGTTTCTGCATTCGAGGATTTTCCTTAAGATTTCAGATGTTTTCATCATTGTATAGTATTGGTCTTCCCTTTGATTCAAATTTTTCTTAAATTTTTTTTCCAGTTTTTTCGGTACTGTTGCTAGTGTCGCTACGATTATAGGTATTATCGTGACTTTCATGTTGCATATTTTTACCCGTTCTCTGGTAATTGCCGTGTATTTGTTTTCATTTTTCTGTCTCCTTTCAGTGTCTCTTTGTATTAATTTAGTTCTTTCTTTAGTCGTCCATTCTGGTATGATTGTCTCGTGGATAAATCTTCTCACGTTTTGCGTTTGCCTTTCACGTAGGGTTGTGGAGTTTATAAACCAGTATGTATGTATTCTATACTGGTTTGGCGCTACCCAGTCTCCAGTCTTTCATTGAATTCGGTTTCTGTTCCTTCAATTTCCTGAAGTTTTTATTTTATGTTTTTCAGCCATTCAGCATTTCTGTGGTGGTCTTGTGGATTTCCCCATATCTTGCCTGAGAAGTGTTTTGTTTCTGTCGGGTCCGGTTGTTCTGTTCTTATTCTTCCACCGTGAACGTTTTGATAAAACTGACTTTCATTGCTTTCAAATACTATTTTGTTTATACTGTTCCGATTTGAATCTATATTGTCTCAGTCTTCTATCTTTTGCTGCTATCCTTTGTTGTTTTTTATTTAGTATTTATTTTCGTAGTCGTAGTTCCCCTCTTCCATCATTTCCTGTTCTTTTTCATTTTATTTACGGTTTTACCTTTTTTGGAAGTTTGGTGATCTGGGTTTCCAGTCTGATTTGTCACCCAGGATTTTTCGGTCCATTCTTTTGGCGAGGTTTTGTTTCTACTTTTGTTGAACCACTTGGTTAATCAATTCCTCTTGAGTAATCTTGTAGAAGCAATCATCGTTAAAGTGACGGTTACTTTGACCCCTATCCTCGAGTGGCCCACGGTCCTTGATAAATGGTCACGCTTTAGTAAAAAAAAAGTTTCATAGTTACTGATTTTAACTCTGCATAAATTAAGTTGCTTAGTTCTATTATTGTACACGTCAAGATGTATGGGAAGAGTCTGTTCACTTTTTCTGTTTCTAATTTTAATTTCTTGCAATCTTTTTTCCTTCGAGATGGTAACTTTGTTTGCCCTCGTTCATAAATCGTTTGATGTTTTTAACTTTCGTTGCTTCTTCTTTGGCAAGTTCTGTTATCACGTAGTTATCAGTCTCCTCAGTTTCAGTGTTTATGTTTTGCCAGTCTTCTATCTGTGGATTTTTACTAAGGTGTGTTTCTTGATCTGTTACAAAATGTATCTTTCGTTGTAATTATGAAAACCAACCTCTCTTGAGGGTATGTCTTGCTTAATCTGAAATCCTTTGTTCCGTTGTATGGTAGTCAGTTGACATGCCCCATGGATTTTTCATTTGCTTCCAATAGCCTATTTCTTCGGGGTTGCTTTTGTAGTAGCATTTAATTACGGGTTTATTCTCTTGTCTGGTCAATTCCTTCCTCTTGGCAAAGCCAGATAACCTAGAGATAATGATACTCAGATCTTTCTTCTTAGTCTCACAGCTTTCATTCTGTTTTTTAAAAAAATATTTTGCATAGTTTGGTCTTTGTGGCAACACCAGACCGAGGCTTACTTTACCTGTGATCTTGTCAGGGGTAGTGTTTAGCTCTAGTTTTCATGAGAGATCTGGTGCACTATGGCAAGCACATAGCGGAGAGACAGTTTCATCAGACGATACAGTTAAAAAAAAAGAAAATTATGTATATACTTATAATACGTTTTTTGTCACTTCTATAAAATTTGGAGATGCGTCCCTCTTTCATATAAAGGTATACTTTCATTTATCAATGATTCGTTTTTTGTTTGTTTTTCCTTCCCTTTAATCGTCAGTAGTGAGATGATTAGTAGAGTTCCATTTTAAAGAGTCGTGGTAAAGTAAATAGGATTGGAAGGGATAGATCAGGGAAAACTTTTTAAAAACTTTTCGTTCTATAAAATAATGTTACAGTCAAGCATATCAGATAATTTGTCGATTTATAATGTCTTAAGTGTCAAATTGTTTCCCCACAAAAAAGCAAAAAGCAAAAAGCAAAAAAGGGTACAATATAAAATGGCATTTGTGATGTTTTTAAAACGTATCAACAGTTCTTGATATACATGCGATAATCTTTGATTTAGTAGTCAAAAAAAAGGTATAAGACTTTTTACTCATCGTTTTGAGACTGTCTACGCTGTCAATCATGATCTGAGTGAGGCGCTTTAAAAAATATTTTTATTTACCTCCTCAGGAGGTTAGGCACAAGGCCAGTTTTATCTTACTCCCGCAAGGTAAGATGTTACCCAAGGTCAAGTCGGGAAAGTGGGACTTGAAAAGCCAGCGCCCGAGAAGGTGAGCACTCGGGCCATTAAAAAAAATTGCCTGGGCAGCCCCGTCGGCATTCCCCGGTAGGGGCGCCTCAGGCAGTAAGCAATATACTTACTCCTCCCCAAAGAGGGGAGGCAAAGCCTGCGAGGGTAGACCTCCGAGAACTGCACAGGACCGTCCCATAGACCGGCGTAAATCAAGCCCCGAAGGTCAAGACAATACCAGTCTATGGGGTGCAGTATCCATCGGAACAAATACTACACTTTGACCTTGACCAAAAGGCCGAGTTGGATGTTGAAGCGTAAGAGAGGACTCTTTTTTTTTCATCTTAAAACTTACAAAAAATGTTATGTTACATTCAGGTATTTCGGATGAATTGTCGATTTACCACGACTTTCATATCTCCACAACAAAATTATTATTATTATTTGCATTCACTAGGAGTTCTCACACAGGCCGTCATCAGTGATTTCTCACTAATAATCGCCAGTGGTATTCCCTGGAGTTTGAGTGACAACAAGTCTCCCCAGATTTTCAGTGCTTTCCACCTCTTTCGATAACTACTGCAAACGAATGTGCGCTATCACAACAGACGTTTACCATCGATTTCTCGTTGGAAACGACCATTGGCCTCCTTCGAGATTTGGATGGCAATAAGCCTCCCGAATGTTCCAATTCTCTCCTCACTCTTCCAGCGGAAAACTAGTTAGTAGTATCCACCCTCGGTCTTTCCATCCCCCTTGACCCTTCACAACAGTTTTGCGCGCCATCACATTTTTTATTTTGGGGGGGGGGGGGGGGACGTAGTTTATGAAATTTCTTGCAGTTTCTTTTCCTTGGGTTCTTGTGGAGGTATTTATGTGATTTTGTTTTCTTCTTATTGGACCATGTATGTGATTTATTAGTATTCGTAGCTTATGTGGAAAGGTTTCCGCATTCAAGGATTTTTCTTAAGATTTCAGTTGGTTTTATGATTGCCGTCCGTTGTATGGTCTAAGTCTGCCCTTTGATTCAAATTTATCCCAGTCTTTTTTTAGGTTCTTCGGAACTGTTCCTAGAGCCTTTTACGATTATTGATATTATAGTTACTTTCTTCATACTACTATTATTATTATTATTATTATTATTATTATTATTATTATTATCAACTCACGAGGAGTTCTCAAAGACGTCATCATCCGTGATTGCTCACTGACCAGAACAACAAATATGCCCAGATTTCCAGTTCTTTCCACCTCTTTTCGAAAACCATTGTAAATGATTTTGCGTTATAACACCTGCCGTTTACGATTGATTTCTCGCTAGCAACGAGCATCGGTCTTCTCCGGGATTTGGGTCCCAAAGTTCCGAGTACTCTCCACACCCTTCAACTGGAGATCTGGTTAGGGTTCTCCCACCTCAGTTTTTCCATCCTCCTTGACCTTCCACGACTAGTTTGTGTTGTATAAGTGGAGGTTGGTGCCATCGAATTGTGAGCGTGTGTTTTGTTTGTTTGAGGGGGTTCAATTTGTTTGAGGTTAGGGTTCAATTTGTTTGAGGTTAGGGTTCAATTTGTTTGAGGTTAGGGTTCAATTTGTTTGAGGGGGTTCAATTTCTGAAATTTCTTGCAGTTTCAGTTCCCTTGGGTTCATGTGGTGGATTTCTTTATATGTTTTTGTTTTAGTTCTATTACAACTTCTGTGTGGCGTGGGTCAGCGTTTCTAGTTCACGAGGATGTTCCTTAAGATTTCAGCTGTTTCCACCATTGCCGTTCGTTGTACAGTATCAGTCTAACCCTTTGACTCGAATTTCTTCCAGTCCTTTTGACAGTTTTTTCAAAACTGTTCATAGTGCTCCTATGACTATCTGTGTTGACTTTTAAAAAAGTTCTCTTACAACTTCCGTTCATTTTCTTTGTTTTTCTGTCTCCTTGATCTTCACCCGGTGAACTGCCGAGACGGTAAAATCTTTGATTTGGTAATTTTTTTCTTCTTGTTGAATATTATGACATATGATTTCCTTGCTTGGATCAGTTTATCTGTTTGTATCTCGATGTTTCATAGGATTTTATGATTTTCGTTCACGAGTACCGTCTTATCTTTGTGTTTGAACCATTTGTCTGCATGTTCAAAATGCAATCATTCACATAGTCTCAAGGGTAATCTCCCCTCGCAGTCATGTCTGTTCTTGTATTCTTTTGGGTTAGTTTGCTACATTCACATATTATGCGATTAACCGTTTTGTCCACAGCGTTTACATTTACGGTTTTCCTGGGTTTGATCGATTTTAGCTTTTGTATTGTTTTGTGCAGCTCTCAGTTGCGATTTCGTTTCTGTGTTCCTGTATAATTTTCGTAACCATGTATAGGTGTTTTAGTGAGTCTTGTCATTCTTATGAATCGTCCATGTAGCTGTTTTTCTTCCCACTTTTATTTTTTCGTCTTTTTATTTCTCGTTTTGCTGCTCTATGTATTGATCATTTTGACGGTGTGTCTTGCTGCAGTAATCAGCCTTTTTCTATTCTGGGTTATGTATTTTTCCAATCATTGTTTTTGTCTTCCACCCACTTTTCTATACTTACCAGTCCTCTTCACCCTTTTCCTCGTTTTCACCTAGAGTCGGTCAGTATCATCAACTTTCGGCTGTAATGCATTGTGCATGGTCAATAGTTTCCCAGTCTTCTGGTCAAGATGCCCAAGTTCTTCTTTTGTCCAGCCTATGAATGTTCCAGAATACTTTATTAGTGATCCTACTCTGGTGTTTATTAATTTTACTAGATTTCTACTATATAATTTAGTTTCTAAGAGTTTTCTTGGTCTTCTCAGGTATTCTATTCCAATATCCTTTTTCATTTCTGTTGAGTTCATGGTATTTGCTTCCAAGAATCCCAAATACTTATAAGTATCATCTTTGCCAAGCGCCATTATCTCTTCTTGTTTGGAAAGTATCATGACTTCCGCTGTCTCTAGTTTTCTCCTTTTCATCTCAAGCAGTGCACACTGTTCCAATCCGGATTCCATTTAAATGTTTTGGCCGAATACTTTGGTCGTGTTTATCAGCTTTTCCAGCCTTTTTTTGCTTTTTGCAAATAGCTATGAGGTGGTTTATTGTTTCTTCTATGTTTGTAAACTTATATCCGGCATCATATTTCATGACTATGCTATTGGCTATGATAAACGGTAAAGATGATATAGAGTCTCCTTGGAAGATGCCCTAATGTATTCTTATCTCAGTCAGGTGTTGTCCTGCAGTTTTAAGGTCCAGTGTCCATGTACCCATTGCTTTCTTTATGGGATTAATAACCTTGTCGGATATGTTGTACAACCTCAAGCATCCAAATATTTATTCTTGAGGGATTCTATCGTAGGCTTTCTTGTAGTCGATCCTATTTTCTTTGACTATTTTCTTTTTTCTTCTTTTTTATCCCCTTAGAATTTATCAATATATCTATAACAGGGCTCTTCTATTTTTTTTTCATACCCTTTTTGTTTCTCGAGAAGTAGTCCACGATTATTAAGAGAGTATTATTATTATTTACTCACTAGGAGTTCTCACAAAGGTCATCAGTGATTAATCACTGATACTAACCGGTGGTGTTCTCTGGAGTCTGGGTTACAACAAGTCTTTGTAGATTTCCAGTACCCTCCACCTCTTTCAATAACCATTACAATTGATTTAGCGTTATCGCAACAACCGCTTTCCATTGATTTCTCGCTGGAAACGATCATTAGTCTTCTTGTGGATTTAGGTGGCAATAAGCCTCCCCAAAGTCACAGTACTCTCCTCACTCTTCTAGTAGAGGTTTAGTGCGTTCTCTTCCTTCTCGGTCTTTCCACCCTCCTTGGACCCTTCACTTTTTCTTTGATAGAAGACGACATATTATGACATTTCTTGCAGTTTCAGTTTGCTTGGGTTCGTGTTGTTGTGTTCTAATGTTTTCATTTTATTTGTATTGAAACTTTATTTGGTACTTGTTAGCGTTCGCAGTATATGTTGGTTGGTTTCCGCATTCGAAAATTTTCTTTGGGATGTCAGCTGTTTTCATTATTGCTGTTCGTTGTATAGTCTAAGCTATCCATTTGATTCTAATTTCCCCCTGGGTTTTCCAGTGTTTTTTTAGACTGCCCCCAGTCCGTCTACGATTATTGGTATTATATTAACTTTATGTTCCATATTGCTTTCAGTTCTTCTTCTTCTTCTTCTTCTTCTTCTTCTTCTTCTTATTATTATTATTATTATTATTATTATTACAACGCCCTTTTCTATCACCATTGCAAATGATTTTGCGTTATCGCCACGGACGCTTCTCATTGATCACTCGCTGGCAACGACCATTGGTCTTCTCTAGGGGTTTGGGTAGCAATAAACTTCCCCAAGGTTCCAGTACTCTCTGCACTTTTTCAGGTGTTGGTTGGTTGGTGATCTCCTTCCTCGGTCTTTCCATCCACCCCGACCCTCCACGACTATTTTTTATGGTATCAGCCGATGCTTGTTCCATCAAACTGTTATTATTTTAGGGCAGGGGCCCGTTTATGAGATTTTTTGCAGTTTTATTTACCTAAGGTTCCTATGGTCTACCTTCCATTATTTTGTTTTATTTTTGTTACAACTTCCATGTGGGGTGAGCGTTCGTAGATTATAGGTTGGTTTCCGCATTTGCGGATTTTTCTTGAGATTTCAGCTGTTTATTATTATTATTATTATTATTATTATTATTATTATTATTATTATTATTATTATTATTATTAATAATAATAATAATAATAATAATAATAATAATAATAGTAATAATAATAATAATAATAATTATTATTATTATATACTAATTTGATTGACATATAAACATAGGTGACATACAGCCCAGTGTTATGTTGGTTCTGTTGTAACTTAAAGTATTGTATCAGCTGTTATCTATTTTTTTTTAATTCATAAGATTTGAAAGTTCAATCCTCACTACAGGCGATACAAACTCAGAATAAAATAAAAATTACTTACTCAAGACTTCTACCCGGTAATGGCTGAGAGAACAAGAACAATCTACTATCGTGGATTTAATAAATGGTTAAGTTCAAAATTCCGTATAGATTCCCGAGTTCGATATAAATATTCCCGTGTTCAAAAAGATGCACCAGAGATTACATCGGTCGAACGTTGTGAGAATAACATCCAAGATGAAAATAGTAGTTTGAATAATCCAAATAATCAATTCTCATGTAAAAAATTTCGACACTTGATTTATTTCGTCTGATATTTAGGTACATGAATTTCACATCGCCCTACTACATCTTCATGTAAGTAAACGCTCAATCTATTTCGAATTGTGCCACGAAATGTAGTAAATTTAAATCAGAAAAAGCATGATACATTATTTTATTTATTTATTTACTTATTTTTTAAACATGGTTCACCCCAAACAAGACAGGCCGCCACTGTAGACGTAAGGGGCTACTGAGAAAAAAGAAAAGGGGAGAAGGTTGGGGGGGTCAGCCTAAATTAGGATCTGCGTAGCGAGATGTCTGTTTACATTAGTTTTAAATTTCTGCATGTCAGTACTGTCGGGGAAACAGGGGGCAGGGAGGGAGTTCCAGAGGCCAGCAACACGAGGAAAAAAGCTATTTGAGTAGAAGGCTCTCCGGCATCTGGGGACCTCCACAGTGAATGAATGAGATTTAGTTGATTGTCGAGTTAGTCTAGTGAATTTATGTCGAGGGGGCACCAGAGCAGCCAATTCATCGGAGCATAATCCATTGAAGTATTTGTAAAACAAACATAAGGATGCTACATTGCGGCGATGGGACAGGGACTGGAGCTTTGTTGGCAGTGAGGGGCCTATTAGGTTGGCGATTCTTTTTTGGACCTTGTCAAAGAGGGAGAGACGTAGATGATGCACCAGCCCAGATGTGACAACAATACTCCATGCATGGGCGGATGGTGGCTTTGTAGAGATACAGGATAATGTCAGGGGAGAGGAGTTTACTAGCACGGTTAAGGAAGCCAGCCTTCTTTGCGGCAGCCTTGGCAGTGTCTTCAATGTATTTGTTCCAATTCATGTTACCTGTGAAGGTTAGGCCGAGGAGTTTGAATGATGAATTCTCAGGTTGGGTGTTATTTGCCATGACAATCGGTGGTTGGAGAGGCTTCTTGTAGTTATTGAAGGAAAGGAGCTTTGTCTTTGCGGCATTAAAAGTTACCAACCATTTATGACCCCAATCCACTACAGCCTGGAGGTCATTTTCTAAAGATTCAGCCATTGCCTCGGATATGATCGCGTCTGTTTTGCCAACATGGCGAGAGTAAAGCGTGGGGTCGTCAGCACATAAACCAATCTCAGACTCTATGTCATCAGGGAGATCGTTTATATAGATCAGGAACAACAAAGGTCCAAGGATAGATCCTTGGGGTACACCAGCATTTATGTCATTTTGCTTAGATGAACGGCCATCGAGGACAACCTGGATTTTTCTTTTGTTTAGGAAGGATCTAATTATATTAAGTAGTTGCCCAGTAATACAGTATGAGCGTATTTTCAGGAGAAGCCCTTTATGACATACCTTGTCAAAGGCCTTGAATATATCAAGCGCTACTACCCTAACTTCACCTGCCTTGTCGAGTGTATGATACATGCGTTCAGAGATGACCGTTAGGATGTCTGCAGTAGATCGTGCTTGTCTAAATCCATACTGGCAGTCAGATAGAAGTTTAGCATTAACTAAGTGCCGTATTTTGCTAACGATCTTATAGAAATAGAGATTTTGCGCGTCAGTCACAATTTATTTGAAACCTATTAAATTTGTCTCATTTCAAAATATCAGAGACCTTATCTACTTTTAGCAATGGTAGATTTCAATAGTAAATAATAAATTACAAACAAATAAAGCGGATGCCATGACCGAACATCGAAATCGAAACCTTAACACCTTTAGTTTGACGTTCTACCAACTAAGCTATTTGGAATTTCTTATAAATAGAATTTAAAAAAATTAACTTTACAAAATAATTATAGCTTAGGCGTGACGTCATAGGTGTATGTTTTACATCATGTTTTAAAACATGAATTCAAACATAAGCGATAATAAAAACATTTAAAAAATGGGTAAACATTATCAATAGCGTTGGTAATTATTTTAATAGTTTAACACAATTTATTTTGCTTTAACTACGTATTAGCGTAGAAAAACAATTTAAAATATTCTAGAATTTGGGACAGTAGGGCCCATAATTCTAGTTTAATAAATTTAAAATTTGCGCACGCAATTTTATCAATAAAGAAAAAGAGGAAAGAAAACGCATTCATTTGTAAATATCAAAATGGATTTATAATTTATCTCATTAGTTTGCACGTTTCTTCACGATAATTGGAATTCTGTGCGTGTGTCGGCCTATTTCAATATCTGTAATTATTCATTATTGGAAAATAATCTTTCGTCGCCATTACGAATGATTTCAATGTTATTATTGCAATTGAAGCTACTTATCTATTTAGCTCTTTGATGGCCGACATATTTGCCTGTTTGTTCTCGCTGACACGTCCACGTGATCTACTAAACTTTGATTTCGAGAGGTTTTATTCAAGCAAGTGAGTCATTGGGGGAGAAGAAATGTGACGGTATAGTCGCTATTATTTACTTCGGCTTTTAATGTGAGGTAAATCCAGCTACCAAGAAGGGGGTAACGGATTGGGACAAACACCAAATAAATTGCTCCAGACGAGAAGAATTTCCCGTCTTCTGATTGAACACAGAACAGATACTACACTTCGAATTATTCATTCGCAAACAAATTGAAATTCTATTTACAAATTAGGCACAAGGCCATCAAATATGTGGGGTTGGGAGTGTCGTTAGTCATTCTTTGTCTATCTTACTTTTAACTATACGCATTTTGACCCATTCATAAAAGCACTGTTTCTTTCACCATTTCACCATCTGTTCTTAACTTTTACTTCTGCAGTCACCACAATACCACATTTACCCTATGAACTGCCCTTTTAAAAATAAACGCAATGGTTTTAATTGAATTGAATTTACAAGTATATATATGTAGTAGAAAGTGGACCTTGGGTTTACTTTCGTCAGCCTCGTAACTCTCGCTTCCCTTATTTTGTCCTTTAGTTCTCACATTCCATGAGCGATGTTTCTGACAAAGGGGGAAGAATTGCTGTTTTCTGGGTCGGAATATATCCATATAACACTTAGTGTTGGCTAGTTTTTGACCGTGAATTAGTTTTTTTAGCTCTTTACATCAAGTGGCTTCATGCGAGTTCCATTAAAAAATATTGGAAAATGACGGAAAGTATGGCAATAAGAACACCCCAAAATAAAGAAAAACAAAGAAAAAAACAAAGAACCCAAATAAAAGCAGGTTAGTAAGACCTACTACACACTTTCTAAAAATAGGTCGCTCACTATTTTCCGGTTCAGAACAGAAAAAGCAGGTTGATATCAAAATGGTAGTGGTAATTAAGTAGAATGGAATTAAATAACAGTGAAGTTTCAGAGTATATGGTATCTTTCTAAGATGAAAAAAAAATTGGGGAGGCCAAGTAAAAGTGAAGAGTTGCCATCTTCTATGATCTCTCTTTCCAAAAATACTAAAACGGACAGAACTTATTAACTTAACTGGCAAAGAAGCTACGTTAATCTGGCTCAAGATAGGAACACGTATTTATATTTGATTTTGTTTCGTACGAAAAAGATCGTAACATGTATCTACATTGAACTGAATGCTATGTGATGTAATCTCTTTCTATAACATTTAATTTTAACCTTAACCTGATGCTTGAAAAATAACATCAGATCCGGATGAGATGATGACTCAACCCTACACAATACCCATGAGACGCGTCCTCCACACCGCCATTCTTTCTACTGTCAGGATATCGAGAAACATTTTGATCCAAGCTGCGATTAGGGTGCGTGATTGTCCTAACTGATATCGTCACAGTATTTTTTATTTTAAATCTAAACTCTTTTATACTCTAAAAAAATTATCCAGATAAAACTAATGGCTTAATTATTACTTTAGCTGATACTACCTACCTATTTACATATATTGCTAGCATTAAAATACACTGTTTCATAAACTTGTCCGAGTGTCTTACACCGTAGATCAAATAACTATCTAGCTAGGGGGGGGCTTATGGAAGCGGTTATGCGGAGTTCAAATCCTATTGGATATATTGTGGTCCGCACTAATACCGTTGCACTTCAGCTAAAAATAGCAGTTTCCGTTACATTAATCGAACGAAATAGACTTTGAACGGCCTCTTAGACTATAAATTGATTTTTAACGGTCTCTTAGACTATAAATTGATTTTTAAAGGTCTCGTTACTCCCACTGCGCGCGCATTATTTCCGTCTTTTTTTCCTTTTGAACGTATTGCTACCCAGACTTCGAATTAGTGGGTCGGATTATGAAGTGTATGCACTTTTTTTTATTCAACAACACGTGATTTGCTTATAATGCCATTGCAAATATTCCTGTAAACCTTAGTTATGCACATCAGCAAGTGCACAAGAGCCAAAACTTTGTTGATCCTCAGACAATTTTGTTATACATTTCTAACTGGTACATTGCGCCACATTGGTATTTTTATAATAAATTGTTAACAGGTTTAACAGGTTTAACAAGTTACAATCAATTGTTACAGACCGTTAAAAGTCAATTTCCTCCATTGATCCTATCCAGGATATGACTTACTATAGATATATTATTTTAGCATTAAATAACAACAAACGAGTTTATTTTAATTATTTTGATTATTCGGACTACAGTTCTCATCTTGAATTTTACTTTTACAACGTTTCGGCCGATGTAATCTCTAAACTTCATAAAATAATACAAATACTAGAAATTATCAATCCTCATCTAAGAAATTCCGAAACATAAACAAGTTGATATGCCGTAAAACAGACAAGCCAAACAAAGCTATTTAGCGAACCTTACATAGTGATAACAGAATATCTAGTGTGTTCAAATACCCTCTATACTGCAATTTCCCATTGCTATGTGTAAAAAAGCAGCTTAAAACACATCTTGTGAAACTGATCGCGAGCGATCACAGCCCGGATCTATAAGGAGAGGTAACTCAGCTAATCTGTTAAGTTTGTTCGTAAACGGAAATTTTGTTCGTAAACCGATGCATATTTTGTGCAAATATTTTGTTCGTAAAAGGAGACGTTCATTAACCGAGCTTTGGTTGTACTATATGTATATAAAAATAATACAAACTGAAACACTATTCATTTCAATCATCCAATCAAAACAGCTTTGAATCGACTAACAATTCAAATCCCAGCCAATAGAAAAAGAGGATTGTTACTCTAAAAAATAACGGAATTACCTTTGTATGAAAGATAACAATCTGACATTGTACTTTTAAACAACGCGTTTTTATTTGTATATGCATTTTCTCAAGCGACGTGAAGAAAGGAAACAGTAAACAATATCTGGATGATAGGGAAACAAAGATAAAGACAGCCGCTGTAGAACAATGTATAGTTGCGTGCGCCCTACTTTCGTGATGGTTCCAGTAAGCTAAATCTGGTTCAAGGACACCGGCGAGAAGTATCGAGGAAAGATCAAACTGGCTACATCAGTATAAGGATTATCGTGTTTCTATTGATTCTAACACATAAAAAAGAGAACATAAATCCTTACTGATATAACAGGATTTATTTGCGCTTAAAAGTAATACACTAAAATATGGGCACATGTCAAAGCTTCTTTATACATGGATATAATGGGTGACAAGCTTACTGATATTTTGTAGTGATCTTGTCTCAAAAGTACGTCAATGAACTAGTCTGGACGGAGGAGAAACTGCCCACATGTTGTCACATCAGCAGTCGAACCAACACAAGAAAGACAGATGAAGTAAGCATCCGTGTCACACTTTATATTGGTGACCACGTAACTAGATCAACCAATAATTATTTTAACTAATGGGTCATCGCTTATCAAGGCTCAAAGGCCACTCAAGAATAAGATTAAAGCGATTGTCAGTTAGACGTTCTTATTAACCCTTATCCTTGAGTGGTCCCCGAGCCTTGATAAGCGGCGACCCATTAGTTAAAACAATTATTAATTGATCTAGTTACGTGGTCACTAATATAAAAGTGTGACACGGATGGTTACTTCCTCTTTCTTTATCATTCAACCAATAGGAGACTGCCTCGTTGTGACGTGCTCTATGGGTACCTGTAGAGGATAAAACAGGCCAAACTCTGTATAGTTGGATTTGGGTCGTTGCAGCTAATCATTTTTTTTTACAAACGAGTAACCGCTTATCAAAGCCCAACATCCACGAGGATAAGGGTTATTGAGTTTAACAGATAGACAATGAAATATCGAGGGGATTTTTAACGATGTTTGTAACTGGTCAGAAAGTAACTATTTAAGAGGACGGCTTAACAAGAATTAATTTACATTGGATTGAAAACAGCAATGTTGTAGTTAACCGGGAAGCATCTCCGTGTTACCGTGTTCCAGTGACTGGCAGTTCTAGGAAAGAAAATTTGCTTATAGAAGTTCCACTTAGTTCTAGGTACACAGAGGGAGGAAGATAAATTATTGACAGTGGTTGTAGCTAAACGAGTTTTTGTGATGTTTTACAGTGAGGATTCTGTTTTGCTGCAATTGCTTTGAAAGTTGTGCAATAGCCGAACACAATTCAGTGCTCCGTTACGTATATGTTTCAGTGGCTCGGTAACACACTCTGAGTTCGAATAACTAACGTTTCTTTGGTCATTAAATTTGTTCTTTTTGAATTATTACTTATACATTGCTATATGTTTTTCTAAACCAATAATGAAAGCAACTTTATAGAGTCACAGGCACTCAATAACTTAATCCGTAAGTATTACTATTTAAAATACCTCTTTAATCAGCCATCCAAGTACCCCAAGAAAATCTTGTTATCAACCGCTGGGGGTTAAACGAACCCCAGGTTGGGAACAGCTGACCTAGTATATATATATATATAGTAGTTCACGGCTCAAGTTAGTATGTCTCAAATGTACAAAGGCAAAATATAGAGTAGAGATTAAAAGTCGCTCATCAGTATCAGTTGTCGAAGAAAGAAGCAGAGCTACTTTCATACGAGGATACGTCTTCAACAATCAGTCCGATAGAGAATGGGTCACTTCAATGGCCTTTTCTCAGTCGGACTGTGGTATTTCGTTCTCGGTAGTCCTAGGAGGTCCATCCTGCCAGGCCTGGCCTTCCTGCTTTTGGAAAAAGTTAGTTCATGGCTAACTGCCTGAGGCGCCATCACCGGGGAATGCTGACGAGGCTACAAGGACAATTTTTAAGGGGTCAGAGCGCACTACCTCTTGTGCGCTGGCGTATTCTCCCTAATCACTCAGCCGTGTGCCACATCTTTCTGCGGTGAGAGCGAAGTTAATACCATAAGCATGTAAGGATAGCTAGATATATTGGTGTTTTACTGTTTTACGGCACATAACCCCTTTTGGGCTATTTAATTTCGAGACACGATGCTTATTATAAACGATCGATTGTATGGTATTAGTGTAACACAAGTTACTTTTATCAATAGCTGTATAATGACCACGATAGATCCAACACACACACACACATATATATATATATATATATATATATATATATGGCTTTGTTGACTTTGTAATTTTACGGCATATCAACTGGTTTTCAGTTATTTCATGCCGACGGGCAATACGTGTTGTATACGATTGATTGGACAACATGTAGTACTAGTGTACACCAAAACATGACGGAAAAATTATGCTCTGCCAGTGTTCGCACTAATATTCATATTCATATAAAATAACGCATCAATCGGTGAAGTTAAATAAAAAACAAGTAAAAAGGAAAACGCTTCAAACCGAAAAGTTTAATGCATGAATAAAAAAGAAAGAAAAACGTATCAATCCATATAGAAAGAAGAAAGGGAAATCAGCAAAACAGAAAACGTCTCATTATGGGAATAGAGTAGATCATTTCTTTCTGAATTGATTTCAGACGGAGGAGGGTGTCTGACGTGCTATTTGTTCTCTCACTTCCCCTAAAAACTTGAAATGGTTTCGTCAGGCACTTTTTTACTCGCTAATATTTGTGAAACGGAATGGATTTATATTTACTTATTTACATTTTTTAAGAAGAAGAAAGAGTATTTTTTTGTTGAATAGTAGTTACTCTGACAGACATTTATTATTTCAAAAGAAATATTATTATTAACAATAAATTAGACAGATTGATGTTGAAAGCACCGTGGAATTTCCACAGGGTCTCGCTAGTAATGAAGGATTACATACACATGACAAACAGACTGACATGAATAGCGACTGAGAAAATGCTCTCATAGAGTGACAAGGGAGCTTTCAAAAGAGAATTACCAATTTCAGTTATAACGGCGCAGTTGTTGCAACCGCGACTTGTTTTCCCCTCGTTGTCTCTGAAACAAAAGCTTCTCTTTATTCTTTGATTTTGTTTGGTAGAATTGACAATGTCTGCTCTTTAGTCTCGCTAACGGAACGGAAAGTGGAACTTTCGTTTTCACATAGAAAACGTTGATGATGTCAGAAGCTCCGTGATTGGTTTGTTTCGTATTGTAGAGTTAATCCAATTGCTAAAGGGTTGTTTTGCCTGCTTTCAAATCTCGCATCATACAAATCAAACTGGGGCGACCTATTGCGTTATTTATTGTTTTTTTTCTTTCTTTCTTTCATTCTTACTAATGGGTCACTACTTATCAAGGCCCGGGGGCACTAGAGGATAAGGGATGAATAGACTTTTAGTTGGACGATAAACGTCACCACGAGAGGATTGAAATCAAATGGATCGGATTGACAGAATATTACTAAAGAGGTCGGCTCAACAAGTGTTTCTTTGTATTAGACATGAAGACGTCCATGTCAAGACAAGAAAGAGTGCTACGAATGGCACCTCCCCATACATGACATCTTAAATGCATTATTTTTTTTTTATATTGGTTTGAAAAAAATAAAAAAACGTTTCATAAGGGTAATATAAGGTAGTATAAATGATTTTTTGGAAAAAAATATATATTTATTTAACAAAAATAAATGATGTTACAAATTTGAAAAAAATGGCATAAAACTTTACATGTATAACAAAACACTACACTATATTAAATAAGCATAATAAACTAGAGAATCATAAAGTAATTTTTATTTACCATTTTAATGACAAGATTTAAAAGTTTAGGCTCTTGAATTAGGCAGATGACACCACAATGACACTCGCCCGTGACATCGAAGATACTGATTACCTATTTAGAGGGTGTGCTGATGCAACATCATACTAATACCTACTCACACTTGCTAACAGGCTGGTTGCAGATTGAAACAAGTTGCAGTTTGACACATTTTTGTTGAATATTATATTAAAAAGGCATTTTGTTGAAATGTGTCATATTTAAAACAGTAGACATTTAAGGGTTAATGACGTATATGGCTCTTAATATGTAGGGCATCGATACCCATTTTATTCCTGCCAATCAACTCGAAAAGCATCGGATTATGAAAATCAGACCTATTCTTTTTCAGATCCGTTTCTAGCATCCCAAGATGCATCAGTCGTCTGCAATGCTTTAGTCTGAAATACAGAGTGACCCAAATTAAATGCCACCCCCACGGAGTTGTTAATACAATTAATAATATTTTCTGCATTGAGTTCTTTTTCTGGCTCTGTTTTCTCGACATACAGAAATTTAAATATAATATGAACTAACATCTTGCTGCTCAACTCACCACACAGATTAGCCATATATAAATCTGGCCACTATCACAGTAGCCACTTATGCATAAGTGTAAACATACCTTGTTTGGGGTGAATAAAAGTAATAAAAAACAACAACAAAACATATTTAGTCAAATAAACTTCAATCTATGTCTGGCTTGTCCACCAAGTTTCAGTCATGCATGTTTAACAGTCTTTGGTTTATTGCCAGTCAATGATAAGCACACCTGGATACTAGGTGCAAAATTGTCAATAAATCTGACAAACTCCTCTCTTTGCACTGCCTTGATTTTGTATGTGGTGGACCTGTTTAGTTCGGGAATAGTCTGGGGATTGTTGCGATAGGCATTATTGTCAGAGATAAAAAAAATCTAGGGGAGGGGAGTTATGGTCCGGTGTGTTTGAAGCTCATTCAGAGTCACCCCCTACTGATAAGACAATCACTACATATTATTGAACTGGAGAAACATTTTTGGGCATTAATAACTGAAACTTGGTGGTGAAGTCATACATAGACTGAAGTTTGTTTGTACCAAATATGGTTGCAGAAATGATTGTGAATTTTATTCAGTCGGGGGGGGGGTAGGTATTAGTAATACGTGACAATTTATTCTATTCCTTTTGTTTCTAACATTTCGCAAATGGTCACGCTACGTGATAGCGAGATTTTATAATTACGCGCTCGATCGTTCAGTGTTTACTAGGCGTTATTTATACTGTATTAAACTGATTTTTACTTTTAAAAGCGATTTAAGGAATATCATTTTTTATATTATTAAGTAGAGAATATTCGTATCAATCAGCATTTTTTGGCCGACTTGATTCTGTTTCTTTGAGTCTTCTAGAAGCAAATACTCACAGGGGGGACCATGTGAAGATTTCCAACATCCGTACGTAAAAGTTGTGTCATGGAAACGCCTAGATTTGAACGTGGAACACACAGATCATCATTCTGCGTCGTTATCCACTCCATCATCGCCACCTCTCTTTTTTATTTATTTATATAACATAATATAATCTAGATAATACGCTAAGGCATCTCGTGTTCGTATGTACGTCATCACTTTCCACACCCATTTCTTTTAATGAGATCGCCCCATTGCCAAAGATTTTTTTTGTTGTTTAACATAGTTCACCCCAAACAAAGCAAGTTGCCACTGTAGACGTAAGGGACTACTGCGAATTAGGGTGAAAGTTTAGGGGGTTATCTTAAATTGGTAGCTGTGCAGCGAGATACTTGTTCACATTTATTTTAAATTTTTGCATGTCGGTACAGTTGGGGAAACAAGGAGCAGGAAATGAGTTCCAAAGGCTAGCAGGTCAAGGAAATAAGCAATTGGAGTAGAAGGCTCTCCGGCATCTGGAGACCTCCACAGTGAATGGATGGGATTTAGCTGATTGTCGGGTTGGTTGAGTGTATTTATGTCGGGGGCACCAGATCAACAAGTTCATCGAAGCACATTCCATTGAAGTACTTGTAAAACAAGCAGAAGGATGCAACCTTGTAATGCTAAAAAGTAATTGAAAATTACTGCTGTTGTTACGGTAAAAGTTGTGACTATACCCATTTTAAAAATGAATTGTTCCAAAATCGAATCATGTCGTCCCGTTTTCAATTTAATAAACTACCATTTGCATTACTATACTTTGATTCCATTTTAATACGCATCTAAATGTTACTATTTTAAATAAATAAATATTACAATAAAACAAATTTTCGTTTTATTTATTTAAATTTTAGCTGACAATAACAATTATTTTTACGAAAGAAGAACCATGCAACCATTTTTGTGTATATTGTTGAACCATAAATACATGTATTATTTCAGGATATATATTCGGATTAACAGTAAATTATACCATAAATGCGAGGTGGTTGTGGTGAAAGGATTAACGACGTGGATTGACGACCTGGATGTGCCAAGTTCGAATCCAGTCAGTTCCATAGAGTCACTTTCACTTATGGACGTTAGCAACCTTCATCAGGTACCTCCTGTTAATAACCCATTCTAAAGAAAAAAACGTCGTACTATGCTGACTCATAGGAATTTATTTTTATACAGGTAGACGAAGAAAACAACCGTGAAATTTTCATGGGTCAATCTGCTATAACAAAATATATGTAATAATCTCGTGCCCGGTGTTGACAGGTGTTTTAACTAGTTTTAATAAATGGGAAATTAAAAAAAAACTGGCAACGCATTTTGAGAAAATGTTTAGGAAGCGAATGAGAAGATACGGAGAAGAGTTATTTTTATATAAAAAACATCCCTGGAATAAGATGACGGATTGTTTAAACACCGTGTAATTTCCACGGGATCTAATATGAAAAGATAGAAATAGATTTTAAAAAACTGGAGAAAAATTACACTTTCTGAATGAATAAGCAAAACAAAAAAAAACAATTAAAAAAAGAAAACGAAAAAAGAAAAAAGTGTTAAAATAATTTTACTTGACGTGTTTTTTACGCAATAAAATCATTTCATATCGATATTGTATCGATTTTTTTCAATAACTACTTGTCATTCAAAACACTTCGATGAACAAAGAACGCCGTTTCAAATAGTTTATGACCCGAGATGGAAACGAGTTTTGATTACGACGCATCGTTTTTCTATTCCTTTAAAAAAAAAAAACTAGAGCACCCATTCCAATAACAAATGACAGAAATAAATGTTAGATTTTTCGAATAAATCAATCAATCTTTACCAAAAAAATGGCCACATCTTAAAATCGCAATAAAATGTATTTACAGTCAACCAATAGAACTATTTACACCATGTACTACTCAGAATTTTCTTAGAATGGTCATTTATTGTTACTTTATATTGAGTAACCACAAAAAATAACTTTTCATGTCTATTCATTTTGATGTTGCTCAATTTGAGAAATAATACAGGGTTTTTTACCCCGCATAATAAACCGGTATCGTCCGGGACTTCGGGTGTGGATTTACGCCGGTCTATTGGTTATCGGTCCTGTGCAGTTCTAGGAGGTGCACCCTCCCAGGCTTTGCCTCCCCTCTTTGGGGAGAAGTAAGTTTATTGCTTACTGCCTAAGGCGCCTCTGCCGGGGAATGCCGACGGGGCTGCCCAGACAATTTTTAAACAGCCAGAGTGCTCAAATTCTCGAGCGCTGGTTCTTTCCCACTTTCCCGACCTTGTGTCACATCTTACCGTGTGGGAGGAAGATAAATAGAATCAATAGCTTGCCTGTTCCCTTTCTATTCGCCAATTGCCTGGTGAATAGGAAAAAGGAAAAGTTAAGCTTTTGTTAATGGAGTGATTGTTAATAGAAACCACTGAAACCCCCCATGTATATATGTTATTGATTATTTTTGACAAAGGGAAGTTTCTTTTCCCGAAATATTAAATAATGATTTTTTAATCATCCGGACAGTTGAGTCTCCGAAATCGACTCATTGGATTTAAAGTACCACTCTATTATGAGGGTACGTTCCTTAGGGCTATTACGGCTCATGCTTGCTTCGGAAGGGGTCCTTTACTTATTCTAAAAAAAAAAAATTAAAAAAAATCAATAAATAAAAAAGTTATAAATTTTTAAAAATAGGACCCTTATTTTGGCCCACCCTGTTCGTAAGTATCTTTAAATAATTTAAATTTGAAAATAGGTAAAATGTATTAGAAAAACCACGAATAATACGCAAATGTTTTTACTGAAAATCATTCCGTTTCCTTTTTGACTTCGTCTTTCATTTTTCGGATACATTATTAGAAGTTTCATGATAAGAGTAAATGTATTACCTTTCTCCATAGTTAATAAAGTTCGTTTACTTCTTTGTTGTTATCGAAGCATCCGCCTGTTGTTACTGGTAATGAAACAGCTACTCTTGTCTAGAACTTATAAGCACGTGTATATTGTTGGTGTATATAGAATAGTAAAAGTTCTTTGCAAATAGGGGTGGGACGTAATGGGTGAACATCTCAAATTCACGCGAGTAGTATTTTTTGTGTTCATTTATACATAAATAACACTAAACAATCAAACATTTTGAAAATTTTGCAAAATTCAGAAGGTGCAGGCCAAAAATAGCCGTTAGGACTCCACGGGACTCAAAATCCATCATTTTTCGGTGAAAAAGTGGTTTCATGCGACATTGCAGGTCCTAAAACATCCTCAAAAGCTATGAATGGATATAGATGGTTAAATTTGATATAGTATTGTAATTTAGGACCATTTTCAGGCTGTAAAAGGGTTTTCATGAATGTAGAATAGCCAAAAACTAGTGAAAAATAGCAAAAATTAGCCCAAATTTCTCCAAATCCACTGTTAAGCTACTTAATTGGTTCCCAAGCATCTACAATGGTTATGCATGACTGTAGATTGTTCAAACTGACAAGACACTAAGGTTTAACACCAGTTTTTGGGTTTTAGGAGCCCCCAAGGTAGAAATGGGGGTCAAATCTCAGCCAAAATGGTTAAAAATGCACCACAAACTACGTATCCAAATGACACCGCTGGAATCATATGAACCGAATAGTGGATAATGCAGTCAATTCAATAAAACATCCTTAATGGCTATGAAATGTCATGGAATAGTAAATTGAAGTTGTGGAAATCCATGGGGAACTGCACAGGAGATCAGCCAATTACTTGTACATCGACTGAAATAAACCTTCAATGATTTCCCAATTCTCGACTTCGAACTTGGTTTGGCGTGTACTCATGTCCCAAGCACCGAGCACATTGCATGGAATGATCTGGATTATATTCGTGTTCTGTTCATCATCTATCTGGGGGTATCTCCATGAACGCCTTGCAGAATCACAGTTGAAACATTCCAGATACTCCACCATGTAGTTGTTCTCGTCAACCTTTTTTCTAGTCATTCCGATGTACCAATTTCTTCCAAGTGGAGTGTCCCAAACTGCAACACAAGGTTCATTCAGAGGAATATCATCAGACTCTTCTAGCATTTAAACATCTTCCTCGATATCAACGCTCACATTATGCATGCATCGATATGCATGTTGTCAATTATGACCTTCCAGTTGAGTGCAACTTGATCAATGAAAAACTGTTTCTCATTTGCATCAAATGTCTCCACGTCAACACCTTTTCCCAGAATATTGAAAAGAATGCAGTTTTTTGTCTTCCATTGAATCAAGTTTGACCTGTTTGATCCATGGCCCTTCTGAACTTTGTTATTGTACTCTCTCAAGTATCGATCAAGTTTATCTTTCACTCCTTTTATTGTTGTTAGTTTAATGTCTCTTCCAAATGCTCTTTGCCAGTGAGCCAGAAGACACAGAGAAAATTGATGGAGATGCTCTTTCTGTTTTGTAGATCCAAAAGTTGGAGCATGATGAACTATGGCCAAAACCCACTCATGTACAGTTGGGAGGTTTTCAAGCGACGTGAAATCCCAATCATCATACTGGTACTTTGTTCCACTCATCCTATCTTCTCAACTAAACAGAACTGAACTGAAAACAAAAAAGAAATAATTGTTATTAAACTGCTTGAATATAATACAATGCAATGGTTTTGACACTACAATGGTTTCAACTATCTACACCCATTCATAACCATTGTAGAGGCTCAGGAACCAATTAGGTTGCTTAACGGAGGATTTTGGCTAATTTGGGCTATTTTTCCCTAGTTTTGGGCTATTTTACATTTATGAAAACCCTTTCACAGCCTGAAAATGGTTCTAAATTAAGGTACTATATCAGATTTAACCATCTATATCCATTCATAGCTTTTGAGGATGTTTTAGGACCTGCAATGTCGCATGAAACAACTTTTTCACCGAAAAATGATGGGTTTTGAGTCCAGTGGAGTCCTAACGGTTATTTTTGGCCTGAATTTTGCAAAATTTTCAAAATGTTTGATTGTTTAGTGTTATTTATGTATAAATGAACACAAAAAATACTACTCGCATATATCTGAAATTTTCACCCATTATGTCCCAGCCCTATTGCAAGTATCTTTCAAAAATTTAAATTTGAAAATAGGGCAAAGAAACATATTGAATTTAGAAAGAAATAAACATTTAAAAATATAATTATATAAAAAGAATTTGTTTTTGAAACAAAGAAGAATTACAGGTATTGGCCAATATATTAACCTAAATAAATTGAAATAACAGATGGAATGTATTGTTATGGTTGTTCGACGATATATGAAGATAAAGAAATTGAAAGAACAGATGAAAGTTATGGTTATTAATTGATTGTTTTAATGGTTATGGAATGAAACTATAATATATATATATATATATATATATATATATATATATATATATATATATATATATATATATTGGTTTTTGTTTATTATCTATGTACGTGTACGTTTCGTCCTTTATAATCGGGGCTCATCAACATAGAAATATAACTATTCACTACTGGTCCCGCGATTCGAAACCGCGGGCTCTGAGTATTTTACAACTCAAATCCCGATATCTAGAAAGCTGAATAGCTAAATAAATAGTGATCATTTTAACACTTTATCCGGCGGGTTGACGTCATACGAGCGTTCCCCTTAATGAAAGGAACGATGCATATATAGCTAGCGACGTCATGCTGTGTTAATACTACACTTACAGTGGTCATCTAGAGGGTTTCTAGGTGCTACAATATATATATATATATATATATATATATATATATATATATACTTATACTTATACTAACTGGATTGTTTGAATAAGGAAAAATGTTTGTGAAAATTAAAAAATATAATAGCAAAATCCAATATAAGTCTATTTTTGTTCCTTCTTTTTCTCTTACGCTACGAGTTAAATAATATTACTACTCTAGTGATATTACCTTTTGTGTGTACTGAACTCTTCTAATATTTTCCTTTTTCTTTTGTTTGTTGCCTTCGATTATTGAAAGAAAAAAGAAACGAAAGAGAGAGAAAGAGAGAGTGAGGGAGAGCCACAGAAGTGAGAGCCATAGATACCCTATAAGCTTAGAGCGGTAGGGGTTCTAAACATCATACAGTGAGAGTTATAGATAAAATCTTAGCAAGAGATCGGTCACTTGTAGAGATAATGGAAAATTGCAGCTATTTAGAAGAAATTAAACTCGATCTTAAACGTGGAAATATTTAAGCATGTATTTTGTGTGATTAAAATATATAGGAAAACACCCTAGGGAACCAAATGTTGATTAACTCAGCTTTAGTATAATAATACATATAAGAATGATAATGAAAGTATTTCCAAACTGTTTTGGAAACGATCGTATACCATAATAGACTTGATGTTGTAATTCTTGAAACAATAAAAGTAATGCCTTGATTCATTAACTTTTTAATTATAGCTCTTGTTTATCTAACTATCACCCATGGAGCTGATACCTATATCTACAGTGCTCGGAAGTGGTAATGCCCGTTCTTAGGTGTTTATACTTGATACACCTCGGCTTTAGATCATATACCCTCCGTAAAAATCAAAATTTCCTTTGATTTAAATATAAACTAAAACTCCATAATTTTAGAGCTTATTCATAACACTGTAAGATATGTTCCATAAACAATTCCTACCCCTGTCTAGAAATAGCATCCACATACGATCGGAGGATACCTACAGAAAAGCCTTTATTGGAAGCATTAACAAGTTTGTTAGAAACATGAGATGGAGGGCGGCTACCACTACGATCGATCGCGTAAATGATAAGAAACCGAACCAAATCCAAATCTACAACGCCATGTCAACTCAACCGCAGCCGAGGACGCTTTACAGCGAGATTCAGCTAGATTCTATCAACTAAAAACGTTGCCAACATATCAACCTGTGATTCTTTCTGTCACGGATGTTTCTCTAGAATTAAGTTATTTTGATTTTCTGTAAGACGTGTTGCTATAGGCGCTGACCATAGACGGTTTGGACCAACTTTATAAAATTATAAAATAAAATAAAGTATTTTCAAACTGTTTTCGAAACGATCGTACACCATAATGGACTTGATGTTGTAACTCTTAGAATAGTAACAGTAATGCTTTGATTCATTAAATGTATATATATATATATATATATATATATATATATATATATATATAGCAATACTTATGAATATATATTAACTTATTTTTACCTACATACGCCGGCGTTTCAAGCTTTCACAGAGTAAACCGAGACTCCGCACGTTTTCGCTCTATCCCCAAGAACATCGGAAATTATCACGTGATACAGAAGACATTAATTTTTATTCATACCTAAATACAGCTGGCAGTAAACAGCAGACAATCTAGAGGGTTCAAACGAATGTTATCGGAAACTTGCTTATAGCTAAGTGACAGTCTGTTTTTTTTTAATATGGCCGAACAGTGCTAAACTTTAATTTCTTAAAGGGGCTTTATAACAATATATATATATATATATATATATATATATATATATATGTATATATATATGTATATATATATGTATATATGTATATATATATGTATGTATATGTATGTATATATATGTATATCTATATATGTATATATATATGTATATATATATGTATATATATGTATATTATATATATATATATATATATATATATATATATATATATATATATATATATATATAAGTTCGTGCCCGACGTCCGTTTGACATTGTCGCTTCCTACACTGAAGATAGTAAAAGTTTTAAACGCCGGCGTATGTAGGTTAAATAAATGTAATATTTATTTGATACAATATTGTTATTAGTGCCTTTAAGAAATTAAAGTTGAGCCTTGTTCGGGGAGTTAAACTAGACTGCTAGACACAAAGTTCACAATATGTTCGTTGAACACTTTTGACCTGCTTTCGTAACGAACAAATAGTATTTAATTTCCCTACTTTACTTTGTAATTCTCTTGTGGCCGTGGGGTTAGAGTGATAACTTGCAGAATCGAGGCTGATTCAGTACTGGGTTCATGCTCGACGACCGTCTGAAATTGTCACTTCCTACACTGATGATAGCAAAAGCTTTAAACGTCGGCGTATGTAGGTTATAAAAATTAATATTAATTTATTTAATAATAATAATATATATATATATATATATATATATATATATATATATATATATATATATATATATATATATATATATATAATGGAAATCGCCCCAGACAAGGCATTAATACATTTGATGTAAGGAGCTAACAAGAATGAAAGATGATTATTGCAAAGACAGAAGATGCCTATTGGCATTAGTCTTCAAAAGACCAAGGCTATAGGTAGGATGCAAACAGTCATCAGGAAGAGAGTTCCACAAGCCTGCAGTTCTTGGAAAGAAGCTACTGGAATAGGAAGCTGTATTATAATGAGGTATCAAATCAGCGAATTGATGGAGACTACGAGACCAACAAGTCAAACAAGCTGGAACAAAAACTCAGCGAATAGATCACACAATTCTGAAGAACACATGCTATAATAGTATTTATACAAAAGACTAGCAACATCATATCTGTGAGAGAGAGAGGGTACAGAAAAAGGGCGTGGCCAATCAAATTACAGATACGTTTCTGCACCTTATCAAGAACCCTCAAATAGGACAGAGATTCACCAGCCCAAATATTACAACAGTATCCCAAAGATAATCTGAGAGAAATAACTTTACAAGAAGCAGAAAGAGCAATGCATCTAATGTATGAATTACAAGAAAGATTATATATATATATACCTTTTTAATGGTTGAGAAACTTCCGAGACTATATATATATATATATATATATATATATATATATATATATATATATATATATATATATATATATATATATATATATATATAATTATTATAAAGAAGTCCATCGGGAAGCATCGAAAGTTTTAATGAGATTTCATTTATTGCATAGATTGCAAACATTTCAGCAAACATGATTTGATCTTTCTATTTGATCATTACTCTATTTATCTAATTTCAACAACAATTACTTTAATCATCACACCGCAACAAATTATATAAAAAGAAGCAATGCGTCATAATAGTCGTCGATTCAATAGTCCGTGACGGTACACATTACACCACTCGCGATAAATAATGAATTACCAACTCGGAGGGAGGGATACCTGGCAGAAGGCTATCATAAAGAACACCAGGTTGTATTGTAGTACAATACTCGCCCACATTATCTAGTGAATCGCAAGAAAATGTTAAAGACAGGATCGATTACGCTCACCTACGCGCATCATTAGAATCGCATCAACCAAGGATTACCAACCTCTATGAGTAAATTTTAAGTTGGTCATGGATTACTCGTGTATGTGGAATTATTTATTTATAAAAAGGAGAAAAGATGACTGGTAAGTAATGAAGACTGTGTGGGTGATGCAATAAATTGACTAGTAAATAACATAACCAAACGTACAGGAAGGCTGATTACCGCTGCCAAAATCATCGCCAAAATAAACAACACAAAATGTCGCGAAAAGCAAAATCGAATAAAACATTAGAAAAGAAGCAGCTACACGAACGATTTACAAGACGGGCTAAAAATGAGGCGCCCAAGGACACATGAAAATGGCTACACTTGAATACAGTAACTGAACCGCTACTGGAAGTCGCACAAAACAAAAACATCAGAATTAACTATATAAAAACAATATAGACAAAACCAAAGAAAATAGTAAATATAGACTCCGTGGACAATGCGACAAAACGGTAAATCACATAAAGAATGCAACAAGAGCCCCAAAAGAATACATAACACAGATACGAGCGTAGGGTAGCCAGTTCATTGTGAAATATGCAAACGTGTACGCTTTGAACATGGAGAAAATATGGTGCAAGGGCAAATCGGAGGCAGTAGTAGAAAATTAAAACAATAAAATCGTCTAGGACATGGAAATACAAACGGACAAAAGAAAAAGAAAGAAAGATTGATACAGATCAATTGATTGATTGAGAGAGAGAGAGAGAGAGAGAGAGAGAGAGAGAGAGAGAGAGAGAGAGAGAGAAAATAGGGAAGTAAGAGACAGTAAACCGATTCTAAAAGAAAGAGAGAGGCATAACGTAAGGGAAAGAAATAGATAGAAAAGAAGAGTTAAATAGAGAAAGACGGAGAGAGAGAGAGAGAGAGAGAGAGAGAGAGAGAGGTAAGACAACTAACGAGACAAAGAAAGACATACGAATGCAGTAAAAAAGAAAGTACAGGCAAAAAAGAAAAATAGAGACAAAGTAAATTAGAGAAAGAAAGAGTGAGAAAAAATAAAGAGAGAGAGAGATTAGAAAGAGAGAGGAATAGTTAAAAAAGAAGGATCTACATGTAGTTCCTGTCTGTTTGTTCACTTCTAGCGTTTTAGAGACATATACACATAACCATTAAAAAACTACATTACCCAGGATACTTGGATAAGTATATTTCATTTTGATCAAAGGGGTGAAACATTATCGTGGTGGTCTGCGTTCGCACTTGAGCAATGCAATACGACATTTTACTTTATTTTATTTAAAACTCAGAAATTATAGAAATGAAAAAAAAAAAAAATTATGATAATGGGTTCAGGCCTCAGAGCAGAAATGCGCAGAGGGCCTTTTTGGTTTCCTGAGAAACGCCGGGTGTGCCTCAAAGGGATTTCAAGACTGTAAATTTATAGAATTTTATTTCAATTTATATCACTTTATGTACACCTTCTCCCACCCAATAAATGATCTTTACATCTGTAATATATCACATGTGGGTACGTTAGCTACTTTTTAATAACGGTTATTTTCTGCGTAGTTGAACTTTTAGAATTGTTTAAACAAACGCTGTCTGTCGGGGTTAAAGGTTACATCAGTTGAACCATCGGAACCGGACAAGGGAAAACGTAAACCGGATGAAGAATTACGTCATCAGAAAATAGAGAATAGATTTTTAAGTCATAACTATTTAGTGTCAAAGAACGAAGCCGAACAGATATGGATATACATTTCTTTTACAAATGTGGGACCACTTATCAAGGCCAAAAGCCACTCGAGGATAAGGGTTAATGATAGTGTCAACTGGATGATTAAAACAAACACCACGAGCGGATTCAAATGGATGGAAGGAACCAACAAAATTTGATTAATTAAGGACGGCTCGACAAGTATTTGCTGACATTGGAATTGAAGACAACCACGTTGTAGTCTTCAGGGAAGCAGTTCTGTCGATATGTGTAACACAGATGGAAATCATTGGAAATAAATTCTGTTTCATTTGCTCTTTTCCAATTCCAATAGTTCAACTGATGTAACCTTTAACTCTGACAGACAGCGCTGTTTACAACATATTGGAAACATATTGGAAAATGCGTTTGGCCTTAAGTTCACTGGGAAAGAATAGTCTCGTTTTCTCTATATTCGATGTGTCTTCAATATGAACACCAGAATACAATGTGAGATGTTTACTAACTAACGTAACGGAGTTGATTTCGGTTATTGTCAAAAACAACGGAATTTTTATTCAGCTAAAAGAGCGTTTCTTAATGAGTTTCATTTTAGCTTCTCCAGCAGTTCAGCTCCGCTTCACCCATCACCACTAGACGTTCAGCGACGGTCATCACGAACAGGTATGGACTCGATAGCTATCACACCCACTATATAATGCATCTTTCAGTTCAACCATGGATACTGAATATTATTAAATATAAAAAAAATAGGAATAAAAAAGGTAAAATCGTGTGATGAGCTGAGCGAAAAAGTACATAGGGTTCCTTATTCAATCTCAGGTAACGCCGGGTCTTACTGCTAGTGATAATTAAGGACATAGAAAAAGCGATACAGATAAAGAAACAGAGGAAAGTGAAATAAAAAGTAAATAATCAAGAGACACTATAAAGGAGAAAGGAGAATGTGAGAAAGAATAAAAAAGAAAAGGGAGACAGAGAGAAATAATATAAAAGATAAGGAAGAGACGGAGAGGAGGGAATATAAAGGAGATAGATAAGTAGATAGATAGATTAATCAAGAATATAAATGAGAAAAGAGAAGGAATATAAAAAAGAAAGTAAAGAGAGAGAGGAGGAGGAGAATATAAAGGAGACGGATAAAGAGTGTGTGAGAGAGAGAATAAAGAATATATATATATATATATATATATATAGAGAGAGAGAGAGATAGATAGATAGATAGATAGATAGATAGATAGATAGATACATCGTGAAGAGTAAGAGAAAACCCGCAATGGAAATAAAGATTTTTCTTTGATAACATTTTCAAAACAGTTATCGTGGCCTTGACTGAAAGCCAATAAAAAAAGCCAAAGAGAGACGAAAAAATGGAAAAATAAATTTGATGAAATGAAAAAAAAAACAAGGAAAATAAAACAACAAATGACAAATTAAAAAAAACCCAGCAAAATAAAGCAATTAAAAAAAATAGAAAAAAGGTCATTAAAACTGTTAAACACGTAAATATCTGTGTGAGTGTAGACATGTGTGCGTGCGTGTGTGTGTAGCTTATAAAATCATGCATGAAAGAAAATAAAGAGAAAAGCAGAGTAAATGAATAAACAGAGATTTTCTTTATTATTTTCCTCTACTTGTTCTTTTTTTAATGGTTACTATTTTATATTTGTATTTTTTAATGGCTACTATTATAAAGATTGGAAACAACGATCTAATTCCGAAACCCATTTAAAGTGATTTTTTACGTCGCGTGAAACGATAAAACAGAAATTAGAAAAATAGGAAAATAATAAAAATAAAATATTGAAAATGTGCAAGAAATCTGATCAATAATAATAATAATAATAATAATAATAATAATAATAATAATAATAATAATAATAATAATAATAATAATAATACAGGTCTTTTGCTAAGACCCCTGGGAAATTAGTTGGATCATTCTACCGCTCCATAAAGTATATCACTTCTGATGCAATCCTCTACCTGTATAAGAACCAGATACGTCATAAGATGGAGTACTGTTGCCACATCTGGGAAGGTGCCCCAGAGCACTCTCTCTTGCTTTGACAGAGTAAAAAATAGACTTCGGAATCTAGTGGGGGATGCCCTCTTCTCTTTTCGACAGCCTTTTTTTTCATAGAAGAAAGGTTTTTAGTCTTTATCTTTTATTGTTATTTTTATGGTAGATGCTCGACTGAGCTCTAAACTATGGTCCATCCTGCAAAACATTCACAGAAAAAGACACGTCTAGCTACAACCACATTATTTTTCTTTTCTTCCTTTGTGTACCTAAAACTAAACGAAACTTTCATGGCCAGAGTTTCTTTCCCAAAAGTGTCCGTCTGTGGAACACAATACAACGAGGCTGCTTCTTAGTTGACTACAGCATGGTCGTTTTCAAGTTCAATGTTCACACATTCTTATTGAGTCGTCCTATTAAGTAATCGATTTCAGCCTAGATACAACCATGGTCTGCAATCCTCAAGGTCTTTGTTTCACCATTCACTTGACACAAACAATTAACCCTTATCCTCGAGTGGCCTTTATACCTTGATAAGCGGTGATTCATAAGTAAAAAATCCTTTTTAGAACCTTTAATATGGTTGTCAACTTTTATGCATATATCTGTGGTAGAATGCGCCTTAGCATTCGTGTGTGTGCATAATTTTCACATTTCTTTATATATACTATCAAAAATATGCGTCCTCCCTGTTACATATTTTCGATAATATGTATGATGGACGAACGTATACTAAACATATCAAACGAGGAGTTAATGTCTGGGAGGATGGTATTATAACGAACGAACATAAACTGCACCAACCGCCCAAAAGGGGGAAGAAATGCCTAGGAGGATAGTCACATGACAACAAAACAGACACTACACTACACTACTCCCCAAAGGAGGAGGTAATACCTGGTAGAATGACATTGTGACAACAAAGCAAATACTACACTACCCCTCCAAAAATAAGGTAATCCATGAGACGGTGGATACTATACTACCCTCCCCCTCAAAATAGTAATGCATAAGAGGATAGTATAACAAACGAACATTTACTACACTACCCGTTCCCTACAAAGGAGGGGGTAATACATAAGAAGATTTTCTCATGACAACAGCACATATACTACACTCCCTTCATGAATTGAGAATTGAAAGATAGTACATTAGTCTGAGATAGTATAGTAAACTGAATTGAGCATTAAAAGCTAGTTCAAAAATACTGTTAATAGAAGTAATAGTATAGTTCCGGTTTCAAACAGACAGGTACCAAATCTCCATTTATATTGTATGGCAATTAAGCTACACATAAACTTTTGTGTCTCATTGCTCGGAGAAATAGTCAGACTAATTGCATGAATATACATTTTGGAATTGTTTTTATATGTAACTAGTGCTTACTCTTGCTGCTAACCAATCAGAGTGTTTGGTTTTATTACTTTCTCACTACTACTTATGAGTATCGTGATATTTGAAGTTTCGGTACATCAAATACATCATAATTTACCTTCGTAAGTTCTTCTCCACGATGATTTCGTTCAGATCTTTACTCCATTTTTAAGCTGGTTATACTGTCGTTTAATAATCCGTTTCTCAATAATGCCTTCTTTCCAACTAACCCTTCAATTGTTATAATCTTTAAAGTAGATCATTGTCGCTAGCTTTAAATATTTTGTATCGTTATCACATTTTAAAACCTTTTCTTAAGTATCAGTTTATCAAATACCGATCGAATCTTTCTTGCGAACATAAGTTCAGGTGTTAACATTCCTGAATTTGTACTCGGGTTTAGAGTTATGAAATACATTCTGAGAAATTGTAAAAATTAATCTTCAGTCTTACTTTCTTCTGATTTTCTTAAAGCTAACTTAAACGTATTTACGAAGGTTCTCCTTCACCACTAGACCTGGGTTGGAACGGAGCGGTTGTCACGTGACTAATTACATTTTTTTTTCAGAAATCTCCAAATTTTTAAACGTAAATTGAATTCAATTATCAGAAAGTATTCAATTAAGAATGCCAAACTTTAAACTACTTTTTCACGTAAGTTTCCTACAATTTTACAACTTCTGGACACTCCGTAAAACTATCTGCCACAATACGGTAATAACCCTATATATGTTGGCTCTGCATAGTCAATATATAGCCTTGGCCATGATCTGTCCGTTGCTAGCCACAAATTATTTTTTTTACTGGTTGTGGTTTTGCTATAATTGCACAGCATCTACAAAGTTTTCACCCGAACTTAGATTTCTTTATCCATATTAGGCCAATAAACATAACTCCTCCTCATTAGGGCTTTCGTTCTAGTTATCCCGGGATGTCCCATGTGAACATATTTCAATATATTTTCTTTATCTTTAGTAATACCGATACGAACACACGATCACCGCATAATATGATATCATCACCAGAAGCAAATATATTTTTGTGATTTGACTTTTTATTTTGCCAAATCATGATTTATTTCTTTTTTATATAAGAAATGTATCAAATGTGGCTTTAAATTTAATCTCATCGAGCATGAATAGAAATCCTTTTACCATATCTTAAATTGCGTTTTTTATCTTCATTTCTATATTTAATGAAGTAACCAATGTTTTTTCGAGCGGTGTAGCTTCGGAATAAGCCTTGTCAATCCGCCTGCGTGTGCCATTTTCTTTGATGGAATAAATTCTCTTGTAAATGTATAGTTTATAAGATATGTTCTTCATCGTTGCAGGCGGTTTATGCCTTTCTTAGACCCTCAAATATTAACAGTAATAGACGTTGGCAAAATAAACCTTCTTCCTGTAAAAATTGATGTATTGATTTACTGCAAATATTATACCAGACGACTTGTTTACTATATGACTAATCTTTTCTGCTGAGTATAACGTTTTTGATGCGTCAGATACTGCTCTCATATGCCCGTTATCTCATTTGTGTAAAAGAATGGCCCATAAACCCGGGTTATTAGCATAAGTCACAACGCATATCTTTATTAAAATTATAATGCGTGACAGATGTTAAAAGATTTTTAATTAAAAAAGTCTTTTAGTATTAAAAATACCAGCTCTATTTCTTATCTTTCTTAAATTATTTATTTATTTGAAGCATCTTTCCATATCTTGACTACGCTATTTTTCGTGTCTTGGTTCGCGTCTTTCATATATCTTGACTACGCTATTTTTGTAGTCTTTCTTCGCGTCTATTACATATCTTGACTACGCAATTTTTCGAGTCTTACTTCGATACTTTCTTTCCTTTGACTACACTATTTTCAGGTTTTTGTTCGCGTCTTTTACATATCTTGACTACGCTATTTTTTGAGTCTTTGTTCGCGTCTTTCCATATCTTAGCTACGCTATTTTTTAGGCTTTGTTCGCGTCTTTTACATATCTTGAAAACGCTATTTTTCGAGTCCTTGTTCGCGTCTTTTTTTGACTCGGATTTTTTTTAGTCTTTGTCTGCGTCTTTACATATTTTGACTACGCTATTTTCTCGGTCTTTGTTCGCGTCTTTTACATATTATAACTACGCTATTTTCGAGTCTTTCTCCGATTTCTTTTATTACTACGCTATTTTCCGAATCTTCTTTTGATTCTTTTCATATTTTGACTACGCCGTTATTTTCTGTGCACTTAGATTTACTATAATAATAGATACTCTAATAATATATCACGCTCAAATACCTCTCTTCCTCCCATAGCTTACAGATCACATATTACTGTTTTCCTGGTATATACGTATAGCTATTGTTGTATCTCTATTGAATTCGTATATGCATGTTTCGCGACTGTATACATCAGTATGTAACCCCCATATGCCTACTTTTACTTTTACATAAATCATTAAGTATGTGGTAATAATCCTGTACGTGTTTGAGCATGATTTTAAGTGTTTATACATAGTAAATAAACTCGTATGTACACATATGTATTCATACGCCTACCAGAGAGTGTTGTGTGTGTGCACATGCCTGCGCATATAGCGTTCCTTTTTTATTTTCATTCAGTCGAGCCCACCCCCGTCGTCTGCTGGTAGACAAAGTCACCTTCAACCAGTCCCTTGTTTTTTATGTGTCACCTCCTCTCTTTTCCTAAATTTTTATTTGGGCATTCCTTCTTTCTATTTCAACTTTTTTTTTTGCTCAAAATTAGGGCATTATTTTCTTTCTTTAATTTTATTTTGATCACATCTTTTCTTTCACTTTCATGTATTTCTCTTTTTCTTTTTCTTTATCGTTTTACTTCCCTTTTTATTCTTTTCTCGGAAATCCGTTCATACTTCATATTTTCTTTATTTCCCCCCCCCGTTTCCTTCCAATCTTTCTTCTTTCTTTTCTTTCTTTCTTTATTTTCTTTCTTCTCTTTATTAGAAGAAAACAAAAAAGAACATGAACTGTACGTAAGATGCGTCTATCTATAATACAAAAGAAGTCTTATTTTCCACCTGCGTATGTGTTCGGCTAAAACTCAGAAACTACACAAGATACACTTACAAAACTTACATGATCAGATTAAGCATAACATAGAACTGGTACCTTTAAGAAATACTCTAGTAATAGGGGTGGTGCTTAATAGGTCGATTTTAGAGGATTTTCAAAGGACAATTTTATACTAATACTTATGAAAAGCAAGAGTTCTTTAGGAATTAATATGCAACACATGTATAATTAATCCATTTTGGGTTGTTTTCTGAAATTGTGTAAAATTATAATGGGATCTAGCCAACGGTATAAAAATTGGTATAATCTGTAGGTGGTGGGGCATAATGGGTCATCATTGTGTCTTTTAAATAATAAAAAAAAAACATTTTGTCAATGCAAAAAGTGATCAACAGTTCCAACATACAACATAACAGCAATAGCTATTTAGAGAGCTTTATATGTGTAACTACTACTAATATAACAAGAAAAATATAAGACATTCCAATAAAATATAGACGAGGCAAGACATAGAATAGCACACAAATGTTATAAACACAAGGTCTCTCCAACAAGATGTATTTTCGTTTAGAAAATCTTTCCTATCATGCCATATCATCTGAATATAGCACACACATTCTATTTTAAACTTAGGTGCGACAGCGTCCAACGAAAATGCTATTTTAAACTTAAGCGCCACAGCGTCACACGAAAATGCTATTTTAAACTTAAGCGCCACAGCGTCCAACGAAAATGCTATTTTAAACTTAAACGCCACAGCGTCACACGAAAATGCTATTTTAAACTTAAGCGCCACAGCGTCCAACGAAAATGCTATTTTAAACTTAAGCGCCACAGCGTCACACGAAAATGCTATTTTAAACTTAAGCGCCACAGCGTCCAACGAAAATGCTATTTTAAACTTAAGCGCCACAGCGTCACACGAAAATGCTATTTTAAACTTAAGCGCCACAGCGTCAGACTAAAATGCTATTTTAAACTTAGGTGCGACAGCGTCCAACGAAAATGCTATTTTAAACTTAAACTTTTGAAAGTGGCAGATAGAGCCTGTTATGGTGATACTTGGACGCATTTAAAATAAGATGCGTCCATCTAATCTACATGTTTAACGATAAGAATGCTATTTCACTCCAAAGCGTGACAGACTGATGAAAATGATATTTAAATCATAAGCGTGACAGATCAACGAAAATGCTATTTCAAACAAGCATGAGTGACTAATCGACAGACAAAAAATATTATGGAAATGTTAGGACGTATCTATATTAAGATGCGTCCATTCAATCTATACGGTTAAGATTAAAATATTATTTCAAAATAAAGTAGGACAGACCGACGAAAATCATATTTGAAACTCGAGCATGATATAAAAAATATGTAGTTTCAATTGTAAGCTTGGCGGATCAACAAAACTGCTATTTCAAATTTAAACGTGACAGACTGACGAGCATATTTGAATGTTTAATGGTGTGTGTATGTTAAAAGTTCGGGTTTAAGCACTCCTAGTGTGTTTTTTTACAAATGACTCATCATTTACGAAGGCCAAAATCAATTCGAGGATATTATGAGAGGATTAAAAATGATTAATGGAATGAACCACAGTTGATTACTTATAAAGTTTATGACAAGTATTTGTTGGCATTGGATTTTAAGACGGCCATGTTGTAGTCTGCGGGGAAGCAGTCCCGTGGTAATGGTGTTCCATAGATGGATGGAAAGAGGTGGAAATTTAAAAAGTTTTGCTTAATTTGCGTTAATGGCTTATTGTCTAAATTCTATGAAAAATAGGTGTGGTGGTGGGTGTAGTGATGGTGGTGTGCCCTCTATGCACCATCACAAGGTTTTCAAATACTCAGGTGAAATTGAAAATTTGGGATATCCATTAATTAGTTTCTAATACTCATGATACACATTTCGTAATTACATAGATTAGGACTCACGTTAACCCTAAACCCTAACCCTTACTCTAACGCTAACGGGGGTCAACGTTAGCGTAGTTCCTAATCTGTGAAAACACTCACATTTCATGTAAATCAGAAATATTTCGATTTTCAAAGTTGTATAATCAGTATGACACCTACGCGAATACAGAATGTTCGAGACAAATTTGATAATATTTTTATAATTTATAATTGTTGTATATACCTTCTCCTCTACAAGGGGAGGTATAGTGTCTAGTATGTTATGATCAAATACAGTACACATTTGTCATCGTATACAAATAAACCAATCATAACAGCACAAGAACATCATACCTCGTGTCTCCCGCTCCCCGTGTAAATGAGGCACTTCATCCCCGATCGTCTTCGTGGGGTGCGTTCTTGCGTGAATTATAGCTTCACAACAATCAAAGAAAAAAAGAATATTTTGAATTTGGAGATTTATTAAGCTGTTTACGCCGCTTTCGCATCTGATAACAACTGAAGGGGAGGATACGGTATCGTGTGTGCTTATCTCCTTTGTTTATAATAGATTCTTAAGTCATTTCTTTACACGTGCTGTCCGCTTAAAAACTTTCCCTTGGGGATATGTGACGGCACGTCCGTTTTTGGACTACAGAGTGTGAGGTGACATCTAGTTGCATATCCTGACTCCCGTATCACGATTTTCTGTGTACGTGTTACGTTTCTATGCGATTTTTAATCATCAAGAATATACCGGCGAACGTACGTTTACGAGTTAACATAATTACATAACCATTTAAAGTATTATATAATTCTAAAGGTCAACGGATAACTATTTATGTGTCTTATTTGTGGGTTAGAAAGTCGGAGACCATAGGCGATAGAAAAGCAGCGAATAATTGAAAGAGTGACCAGCATCATGAAGATTCGCGCCGGATTAAAAGATTCGGAAATCTTAGCGGCAGCTCAGTGCTGCTTGAATACCGTGAAGGCCGTAATATATGAGCTGGAGAATTGCAACAGAGATGTAGAAGTGGACGTCCACAAAACGGAATTTGTTGACAAACTGCACAAAAGGTGCGGGAAGTTTGAGGCAATGTAATGCGGACGTATATGAGAGAGATGGGCGTCGGAGTGTCGACTATGAAGAAAATGCTGAACGAGGATATTCGTAAAGACCCAAGAGAACCGCCAAAACCTATGAAACCGCCTCACTTTAATCCAAGAAACACCTCAACAAAGTAAAACAACAGCCTACAATTTGCACAATATCCAGCGCGTTATAAAGACATACCAAGTTCTTTCAAACTTTGATCGATTTGGTGTGTGTTTCCAGCGAATACCACGTCACTCTGCAACATATATTCAGAAATGAACTAAGACGCAATTCAGATGGCTATATCAAGTTGATGGAGAGAGTGGCTGTGAGAAGGTCATACGTGTTTTAGCAGTACTCAGTTCTGTGTCACACGTCTGGAAAAGCCCAGACGTCTGACCCCATATCTCGCTTGATTGAAACCCTGTGGAATATTATATGTGGGGAACAGTTGAAAAAAGCACCAACCGAACCGCTTGTCTACATCAAGGACGAGCTGATTGCCAGGATGAAGCTGGTGTTCAGGCGCCTCTCGTAGGACACCATAAATACCACATGTTTAAGGTTCAGGTCCAACCTGGAGGCCGTGATGGAGGATCAAAGCTGCTTCTGAGATCTCTGCAGCTGAGATTATCTACGAGATGCACTTTTAAATTTTCTTAAGGTTTTATTTACTTTCCAAAATGTGTCAAATTTGTCTCCAACAACCTGTATATATATATATATATATATATATATATATATATATATATATATATATATATGTATATTGGCAGATTTACCAACTGCTCTACTCTATGTATAAAAATATTGGTAATAACTACTAAAAAGTGAGAAAAGTATAGTGTTAAACCTCCCCATTTCTAATAATTCGTTTACAAAAGAAAGACATTTGTTTGGAAAACTAGTTCCAAATATTGAATGACCGTAAATATTTAATATTCCATTAAAAATAACTCAACCCTTTAATCTATATTATCATAATAGAAAAATATGAATTACTTAACGCATCTGTTTTACCAGACGATAAAGTAATTAATGCGTGAACAGACAAACATACATATTACGCTTTAAATATAGATATATAGTTCCTCAGAATACAATATAAAATTGATTTCGTATCTTCCAATTAGAACATAAAATTGATTATTTTTTCTTGAGAGATATAAATTTAATTTAAGTAAAAGTAGATATACCTTTTCATACTTCACAAAGTTTTCATGAAATTGATGGATGCCACCAACATAGTCGTATTGTCTAACACTTTCGGTTATGGTGCTAAATATCCAGGCCGGGTGTACCGAAAAAGTCAGCTAACACTCGAAATGGACACGAACCTAGCCGAAAAATAACAACATAAGATTATTGATTGTCGAAAATAAAATAATCGTTGATTGAAGTCAAGCCACCTGGTCAGGAAAAACAAAGATTGTGTATTGTCAGAAATAAAATTATTGTTGATTAAAACCAACTGCAAAGGAAATACCCCGTCGCCGAATAAATGCCCTGGAGCGTTACTACATTGACAGCAAAGTTCCACAGTTAGCCCGGTCATTCAAAATCGCTAAAGAATTTAATTTAACCCCAAACATATTACAAATGATACAGGTGTTGCCAACATAGGTGCAGTTTGTAAAATCGAGGGCATAACTTCGGGATTATGTTCTCTATGTGTAAATGATAAAAAAAAAACTCCCATAAACATATGGTCCGGAAAGTCTATCTTTCTGAATTATAGGCTATTGAAACAAATACTGTTCACTGTTCTTTATTGTAAACATCTAACACGTACAATGCCACATAGTTCACTGTTATTTCTACATATTGGAAACATAAACACTATCCCTGTGACAGGATCACATGTAAAATAGGTTTGGACCTGGTGGTGCTACATGCATAAACAAAATTACACTGAACAAATATAAAAGCTGTAGGCATCCTACGAACGATCTGTACGTCAAGATTAGCAGTGGCTCCTGGTTGGAATCCTGCGAAAGTTGGCCTATCTTATGTTACGTAACAGAATACAACAGACCAAATACAAGTAAATAAATAAGATCAGCTCAAACAAAAGACAACAGATAGAGAGAGAAATTAACCACAAAGGAAATTAGATTAGTAATGGAGTGCTGTTACAAAAGCAACATCCACCACACAAAGAAACTCCTTTACACATATATAACATAATTCCGAAGTTATGTCATCGATTTTCCAAACACCCTGTATTGATTTTTTAATAAAAGCACGTTTCTGCACTCAGTGAATGAAAACTATTTTATTTTTTCCTATATCATGGGATGCCTATTTAGGCGCAGTCTATATATTTTACCTCTGTGATTCTACTGCCACCGTTACCTAATTTGTTTTTTTCCGACTTTCGCAGATCAGACCCCTCCTCCGAAACTATGTATTCTATAGAGAAATATCAGCAGAGCTAATCGATATTCGATCAAGTCCGATCAACTAATTCTGATTATACACCGTGCTGAATCCGCAGTGCGTTCGACTTAAAACACTAAATAATATAGAATAAGATATAAAAAAAAAAGAATCCACCGAAATGAATGTTCCCTCCCGTTATCGTCATGGAGAAACGTCTGATTGACAGGCCGATCAATATATCGATTTCTTTTAACTTATCTCACCGGCAGCTACGATTTCTCCACCCACTTTTCCAAGCAGCAGTTGGGCAAAGATCCACGCGTTTAAAAAGAGAATATATATATATATATATATATATATATATATATATATATATAAGAGAAAGACAGAGAGAGAGAGAGAGAGAGAGAGAGAGAGAGGTACGAAAGAAAAGGACTAATGATTTACTGAATAGTGGTCATTACGACCAGTCTTTAAAACTACTCTTAGTCATTACTTTTTGGTCATTCGCTATAATAGTATTAACTCGCTTCAAGATGTACATCGCTTTATTTTAGACAGGCTAACAAACTCTTATATAATAAATATTCGATTTACTTATTCAGAATACAATCGTCGTCATTAGCAAAGACAAGAAGCTTCCGTGAACGTGTTACACATTACTTAGACTATATGCCTTTTAAAACAATATGTAAACATGGCTTTCATAATGCAAAGGGTTTTTGGTATGATTGATGGGGTTATATACGCAAAGTTGATCTGAATGGTTACTTTAATCACGTGACATATGAACGTTCTACATATGAATAATCAGTTGTGCTTTATACCCCAGCGAGGAAATATGTGAGGCATCCTAGTGTATATGTGCATTACAAACTCGATCTATTTGCCATAATGGTAAGAGTTTTAGCTAATGGGCCGGGAGACCAGGGTTCAAATCCGTGGTCAAGTCATATAAAATACTTTTAAGAAATTCGTACTTGATGCTACTTTGCTAAACCTCCAGCATTAGAATGTGGTGGACATGGGTTAATTGAGTAATCATGGGAAAGGAGTGACACCCTCATCTACACTTCGGTGCTGATGAAAATGGAACCTTCCGGTTTCCCTTGACTATGGTCGACCAATTTTCTTACAAACTCAACACCCATAACAATGGTAAAATCGTTAACTTATTGAACGGAATCCATACTTTAATTCATTTCATATATAAAGTAAAGTTACCGCCGTACTTTTGTGATCGATAGCCACATAAAAAATACGTTTCGTTAGTCATATAAGGCAAATATTGTTGTGTTGCTACAAAACCCACAACATTCCCAGTCAATTTCAGCGATATTTTATATTTAATCCTGATCAATATTTTAATTTTATTAGTTATAAATATAAGAAAACAGAGGAGTTTTTACCTTCACGGTTAGAAGTCCGTATGCCGCTACCCAAAGCACTAATTTAATAATATTCGCCTATGCATGAAGTATTGTTGCCAAATCGGGACTGGTGCATCTACCACTAGTCTTTCCCTCTTAGACAGGGCCCCAAAAAGAGTCTCCAATCTAATAGGTCCCGCACTGTTAACAAAGCAGCTCCAACCCCTGTTCAATCGCTGCAATGTTGCATACATGTGCTTGTTTTATAAGTACTTTAATGGAATGTGCTCTGGCGAAGTCGTAGCACTTATATCCCCTCGACTTAAATACCACAAACTAACCCGACAAGCAGTCAAATCTCACCCCTTATCTGTAGAAGTCCCTAGATACCGGAAAGTGTTCTACTCTAATAGTTTTTTCCCTCGAACTGCTAAACTTTGGAATTCTCCCCTTGTCTCACGTTTCCCTGACTGTACTAACATGCAGTAATTATAATGTAATGTGAACCCCATACATAGTGTCTCTGTAGGGATGGTCCCTAATAGTAGCCCCTTATGTCCCAGTGGCAATGTGCCTTGTTTAGGGCGAATAAAGATAATTATTTCAATCTTCAGCAGTTTTTCATTTTCGCTTTCTCTCTCTTTTATTTAGTTGCGTTTGGCTGACAGAATGAAATGAAAGAGATAGTAAAGAAATACAGAGAAAACGAAGACAGAATATATGTCGCCTCAATTGGATTTAAGCAACATTCGATTGTAAGAGAGAGGATTCATTTAGTGGGTGAATCTGTTATCGAGCCATACTTGGAAGCAGAGGTTATATGTTCGAACCACAGCCGGGCATGATAATTTTTACGCTGATTTTGTTCTAAAATTAATTAAAAAAAATTTAACTTACAATATTACGCAGATTGTTTCGTGTAAGTTTGATTGTTTTTCTGTAATCATTGTACTTTACGGAAATTAGGAAACCATGCGGCGGCACTAGATGACCCTGCTAGTATATCAGAAGGTAGAAGTTACAATTCGTTAGATACAACCTGAAGATACTCCCGCATACCGGGTAACTAGCGGCATAGTCGAGGGGCATCAAGAGAGAATTCGCTATATCTCGGGGTCTACCTCTACAGATTTCATATGCACTGTCTCCCTTAGTGGTGTGACGCGCCTTCTGTTAGGTGTACTTGTTAGTGAATGTAACGTTCAACTTATTATGTAACTTGTGTTGGTAGAACCAAACCTGTTAGTGCTATAGCATTAATCGCTCCACTGTGGTTTGCGTCCTGGGGAGATTTACTACGTGTTGTACGATCGGTCGACCCACATTGCCTTGCCAACTTTCGTCGTCCAAATTCGTTTCCGTATCTGTTGCCATGAGTTCATTTAGTGATTGATTCTCGACTTTCCCCTCTCGGTCAAGTTTTCAATTAAAAGAGAGAGGCGGTTAAATCAAATGAAAATAACTGATTGTCCTCGTGATATTTTAAAAATGTGAATCGTGTTTTCAAAAATGTGAACAGTGTTTTACAAATGTGAATCCATTTTTTTACATCAGTATGGAACGTTTTAATAAAAGTCAATAAATAATCGATTTTTGGTAGAATTTAAAAATAAAGATTTTCACATCAAATGGACGGTGATTAAAAATATGCTAGTTAGTAAAATGGCGACAATCACTATACAATATTCTATCTTTTGCGTTCTAATAAGGGGTCGTCACTATAAAATAGGTTGCATTTTATATGCGAATTTTTATGGTATTTTCTCATTATTTCAATTTATTGCACGTTCAAAACTAAAGGTCGCCACTGAAAAATAAGCATATTTATTATTCTATTTTTACGTTTTTGTAGCGACCACGCGCTCGAATTCGTTCCAAGATACACGGTCGCCATGTTGTGTGTTTTGTGTTTTATTCAGAACTCGTGCATACTCAATAAAACACAACACACATAACATGGCGACCACGTGTTTGTAAAGGAACCTAAACACGTGGTCGCTAAAAAATGTAAAAATAGAATATCAAACATTATTTTTTTAAACCTTAAAATTGAACAATTCAAAATAAACGGTTCGATTGGAGATTCAAGAAATGTTCCTGGCTACAAGAAAAATGCGTATAAAGAATTCAACAGACAAAGGATTGTTAATATAGCAATATCGAATATAATGAGAATTCTGATGACTTTTTCTCCTATCCAGACACTCGTCAATTTTTAAAGAATTACATTTTATTTGTTGATTTCTTTTTTGTTTTAATGTCGTCCTTAATGGATAAAATGTAGAACCATGGAACAAACGAATATTGGTGAAGCGAGCCTCTACACACCGATCGGAAAACGGTCGACGATTCTATGCAAAAGACACCACGCTTATCATACCTTCTACGAATATGCTTAGAATTTTATGAGGAAAAGCACAGTCATAACACTAATAAATATGCGTATAGCAAGAAAGTTGAATAAAAAAGCCCGAAACACTAATAAATATACGTTCGGTTCGAAATTTGAATGAATAAGACTATAACACTAATAACGATGCGTTCGGTTCGAAATTTGAATGAATAAGACTATAACACTAATAACGATGCGTTCACTTAGAAAGTTGGATAGAAAAAGTCAGGCGCTAATACATATGAAACCAAAAATTAACAAATATACTTCCAGTTGAAAGTTTAAGAAACAATCCAAAAGATATGGATGCGTCCAGTTAGAAAGTCGACTAAATAAGACCATAAAACTAAAAAAAAATGAGTCAACTTGAGTCGACAAAGTGATAAAACTAATAGATGCGTTCCTAGTTAGAAAGTTGAATCAAAATGCTGTCATACTAATAAATACACGTATAGTCAAAAAGTTGAATGAACAAGGACATAACACCAATAAATATGCGTCCAGCTAGAAAGTTGAATGAAAACGCCATAACACTAATAAAGATTCGTGCAGTTAGAAAGTTGAATGAACAAGGCCATCACGAAAATAGCAAAGTGTGTCGCCAGTAACTTTAATGAACAGTATGATTTAAAGATAATTAAAATATTACATTAAACTCGATACTTACTAATAGTAGTATTTGTCTTGATTGAAACAAATTGATAGATTGGTGACGTAAACACACATACGTGTTATGCTGTTCAGAAATTCTCATTAAATCATAGAATGATATATCCTTGTTTTAATAGTTTATATATATATATATATATATATATATATATATATATATATATATATAATTGTATTAAATAAATATCAAAAACAAGTCACTTACAGATCGCTGCAACTCATCGTTTTGTTTATTAAATTATTTTGGTTTGACGGAACCTATTTTTAGAAGTATGGTATGTATACATTGTTGACTATATAGGTATTTTTCGTTTCTTTTTTTAATTAAAAAAAAATTGCGGTGTTGGAAATTTTCGGCAACTCTTGCCACCTTCTTCAACCAAATATGAAATGATGAAAATCAGTAGAGAAATGCCGTTATTTTCAAAACACGTTCAAGAATTACGTTGTATTTATTTAAAAGTCGGTCTAATCGGTTGCTTTTTTTCTTTTTTTCTCTTACGTTGATTGCTTTCGTTAATGTAGCTTTGAAAATACATTTTATAATGTCTGTTCACGAATTCTTCTGCCGCATATGTTGTATAAGTTGTATAACGGGTGAGTACGTTTTCTAGTATGGATTTTAGCACTAGTGAATGAGTGATGGTTCAAGCAGTCTTGCCGTGTGTAAAACAGAGAAAGCTGAAAGGGTGTATTGAGAAAGACCTGTAACCAATGGGAGGTTTGACAGTTGGGGTCAGAAAAGGGCAAGGCTTAGAATGATCTGCGAATTAGGGCCCACAGATGTGACGTCACGTAGGACGAACGCGAGGAAGAACGGTTCGATTTTGAGAGACCGGCTTGGGAGTTTGAAGCGAACAGTGACTGACAAAATTTCTTAACGATAAAACGGTTGGAAATCGCACGCGGCAATAGGCGTTGATCTGTTTGTCTGTCTATCTGTTTTTCTGTCTATTTGTCTATCGATAAGTACTTTGGTTAATTTTGCTGTCTCTCTGCTATATATATAGATATATGTATATATATATATATATATATATATATATATATATATATATATATATATATATATTAATATAAATATATTAATATATATATATATATATTAATATATATATATATATATATATTAGCATTAAAATAAAGTGTTCAAAATCGGAACCGAGCCAAATTTAGGCAGTAGACCTTGAATTTTATGTACAGCTTTATCAGAGTAATACATAATGCATGTTGCTTATAATCATTCATTTACGCACTGATGCATCGCAATTTCTTTCACAGGTGACATGAATCACGATCCAATAAAACTGATTTCGATACACATCGCCGATTTTGTTTTGCATTGCACAAAGAATGAAATAAATGACATTTACTTTAGTTGGATACTTTTCTCTTATCAATTTATTACTTTCTTTTGTTGTTATTTTGTGATTTTTTTCTTGAGGGTTTAAATCAGTTTAACGAAATATTTATAACAATTAGATTTATATTTGACGCTGTGTAACGGTTAGATAGCGTAATTTTATCGTATTGCATAATAAATCTTAATATTACAGGTTTACATCTTAGATTAGTATAGTAAACATTACACATTTATTTGGTTTCATGTGTGTCAACCTAGACATTTCCTATATATCTTCTTCTTCTTCTTCTTCTTCTTCTTCTTCTTCTTCTTCTTTCTATGTACAGTACAGACGTTTTGCCCTCCAACTTTGGTTATAGTAGAAAGATAACCGAATGCATTATAGATAACTAAACTCACAACTCTATTCACATTATCACTCGAGCGTGTTTCAAGAAATTTCTACTTATTTTCAACATAGAACAATAATTGTTATTTTTAAACCGTCATATCAGACTCTCACTAAAACATATTACACTAAGATGGTAGCAAAAATTTCCCCAATAAAATTTTTCTTCTACCACTCTCCCACTTAACGCCGGTAAATAAATTACATCGTATAATTAATAGAATGATCACCGTAATAGTGTTATTCCATTCTTTCTAATAATTTGATACATAATATACAATAATCCTAAATCAATTAAAAAACGCTCCCTCATATTCCTTGGTAATTTCAGCATATTGGATTACATTTACGATGTATTGTCTGTCGTTACTTATAACTATTAAGCATAGACTTCAACTAATTCCGGGATTTTAGGATTAAATAAACGAACTAAATCAGTTCTATTATAAATTGATTCAACATGGCGTAATCTACCTATAAATTACATCGAGTTTATTCATTTTAGGTACAAATCTTGTATAGTTACATGTATAATTTCGTTGTTCAACTTATACATTTATGCCATAAAGGATTAGGCAACTTCAGATATACCACTTTTAAGGCTTATAAAAAAATCACAGCTTAAAACGAACAGAAGGCTTCAGTTACAACATCTGATTGCTTATGGAAATTTAATGCAGGCACGTACTATCTTTTTTACACGACGCTGCCAGTTTACTTAATCTCTTCTCTACTCGGTCAGTGAATTTAGATCCTTTAGACTGAGCCAATTTTTATTTGTTTGATCACTTGTCCTCTATTTAACTAATTGTCGATTTTACAATTCCTTTCTATTTGGTTTATTTTTATGTTTAACTAAGTGTAATGATACTATATTTATTCTTTTATCTCCTCGGTCTGTGAAGAAGAAATCCTTCCTGTGACAATTTAAATTTTTTTCCCCAGGATATGGATTTTCAACACATTAAAAACCACAATTGTTTAACTATTCCCTCGCCGGGAGACAACTAAACAGCACAACATAGTCAATGGTAAAAGTGCAGATTAGTTAACAGTCGAGAAACTGACAAAAAATAACAACAACAAATGCCTTATATCAATCGCCATATATTTAATTCAAGGGCAGAGTTAGACGAAAGGTCGATTTTTAATGTTGGTAAATTCAATCTCCCAACAGAATGGACACTACGGATTAGGATCAGTCTAGAAGGGGGTTTCCTTCACTGACCTTGGAAAGCTTCATGCATATATTTGGATTACATTTATTTTGGAGAGGAGAGGGACAATGTTTTTATTTTATTTTTATGAATAAACCCCAACTTACAATCGTAGAAGGTAAGTCAGTCACACAAAACATAAACTAATCTATTTGGTTTCATTCTAAACATAGATAAATCTTATTTTAATCACTTAAATTACTTACAGGGTACTTTTAAACTTCTTTTATACGAATTAATACTCTAATACCTATATATATATCTCCGCACAACGCCGGGGCACGGGCCCTGCTAGTACACACACACACACACACACACACACACACACACACACACACACACACACACACACACCCACAAACACACACACACATATATATATATATAAATATATATATATATATATATAAATATATATATATAAATATATATATATAAATATATATATATATAAATATATATATATAAATATATATATATATATAAATATATATATATAAATATATATATATAAATATATATATATATATATATATAATTAGATATATATAAATATATATAAATAAATATATATATATAAATATATATATATATATATATATATATAAATATATATATATAAATATATATATATATATATATAAATATATATATATTAGTCGAATGTGTAGTGACATATTTAGGTCAAATATTAAAAAAGGCAGTTAAAAGTATTCTATTATTAAAAGAATAATATTTACTTTTTTCCTTATGTAAAATTGAGGAAAGTAGAGTCCCAGGTTTAGCTATCCAGATTTGGAAAGCGATTGTTCAGGTAATCTCGGACTATAGGAATTAACATCAGAATAAAAATACGGTTGAAAAAAGTATTTAAATTGAATTTGTATTTAATTGAAATTGAACTAAGAATTTTGATGTAACTGGTGTATCGAATTATATTGAACATGTTACAATTATGCTCTCTGCAAATTTATAGCAGTCAATGTACAAGGTGCCCCCGTAAAGTGTAGAATACCTCTTGATTTTTAGCTTTAAAACAATCTGTTTATTTTTGTCGGCTTAATGATCAAGAAGTAAACAACAGACGTAAACCTTATTGAAATGATTCAACATAAACTATGTCTGGATTTCAGCAAATTTAAAATCAATATTTTGCATTGTAAAAATGCAAACATTGTGGATCATTTAGGGAGAAAATGTATAACACTGCTGAACAGCTTACAATTTATTCACTTTAATAAAACCTATACAAAAAGAGGCATAGACTGGCATGGTTGTGAAATGGTGAAGTTGAGAAGTGTATCAAAGAAAAGCGGAAAAGAAGGAGTCAGTGAATATAAGGTTTAGTGAATAAGGATATGTATCTGGGAGCAAAGTGGGAAACAAGAAGAACAACATAAAGAACCAAGAAAGAGCCTGAGAAAGCCAGGTTTCCAAATATACTACGAAGGAATGACCAAAAGAATGAAGTATTCAGGATAGCTAAACAGATGGCACAGACAAATACGGATACTGTTGGAGAGAAGCCGTGAAAATGTAGAAGTTTCAGAATCAGTATCCGGTTCATCTAGAGAATTGAACAAAAGAATAGTACAGGAAGCTGCGAGTAAGACGAAGAAAGGGTTCCTTAGGCATTCTTGCCGAAATGTTAAAGGATTTACAAATCAGATCATAAAAGAGGTTATCCTGAAAGACGTGGAATTAAGTATAATTGTGAATTGTTACAAGGGTAAAAGGGAATCACTTGATAGAGTTGATTACAGAGGCTTAACGTTGACGGGGTCTTGAATCTGGATAACACAGAGTATAGATCATTCAAACCCAATTTCTAGATTTGTAAGCCGACTGTTCAGATAAGTCGGACAATTAGAGCGTAACTACATGGTGTGATATACAAGATCAAAGTGTAGTATCTGTTCCGATGGATACTGCACCTCATAGACTGGTATTGTCTTGGCCTTCGGGGCTTGATTTACGCCGGCCTATGGGTCTGTCCTGCGCAGTTCTAGGAGGTCCACCCTCCCAGGCTTCGCCTCCCGTCTTTGGGAGGAGTAAGTTTATTGTTTACTGTCTGAGGCACCCCTACCGGGGAATGCCGACGGGGATGCCCAGGCAATTTTTAAACCCCACTTTCCCGACCCGACCTTGGGTCCCATCTTACTTGTGGGAGTAAGATAAAAACTGGCCTTGTGCCTAACTCCTGGAGAGAAGTAAATCAATACATGATGCGATATCGTGGTACACACTGTACATGCACAGTAAAACGCGCAGAGCGTTATTTAAACATCTTCATAATTTAATACGAAATTTATATAAAAGTTCAACATTTCAAAAAATAAGCAGTCGTATACATTCTGTATTATAATTTGATTCTTAATCAAATATTACAGTGTGGGAAAATCCTATATGGTTGACGCGACCAACTTCACGATTTCCAGAGTCTCCATAAGTTATCAGTCACTAAAACAACGATTGGTATAATTACTAATTTTTAAATTATGAGATAAATAAGCAATAAAATCCCGCCCCATCACCGAAAAAGTCCCCAGATGTCGGAAAACTTTCTACTCTAATAGCTTCTTGTTTCGGAATTTCCTCCCTGCTATCTGTTTCCCTGACTGTATCCAAATACATTAATTTCAATGTGATGTAAACACACATCTCGCTGCACAACTACCCTACTTAAGATGATCCAATTACATCTGACCTGTTTATTCACAGTAGCCCCTTACGTTTCAGTGGCAATATGCCTGGGTTGGGGTGAATAAAACTAATATATATATATATATATATATATATATATATATATATATATATATATATATATATATATACAGTGAAAAAATGTTAGACACACTGCCATTATTATCTAGAATGAGTATTTTTTTTAATGATTTATATTATTAAAGAGGAAAAAAGAAACACGAGAAGGGGAATAAAGATGAATCACTTCGTAACTTTTTCTTCTTTCTCTATGAGGATTTTTTTCCTTTTCCAAACGAGTATTGCGAAAAAAAAATTTAAAAAAGGTAAAAAAAAATAAAATAAAATTACCGAGACGTCTTTCAGTCGACATTTTCAAGGTAATCGTCGACTCTGAAGGGGTATCACGATTAAAAACGATTTTTAATCGTGATTCCCCTTCATAGTCGACGATTACCTTGAAAAGTGTCGACTGAAAGACGCCTCGGTAATTTTATTCAATTTTTTTTTACCTTTTCTTAATTTTTTTTTCGCAATACTCGTTTGGAAAAGGAAAAAATCTTCATTATAGATAATAATGGCAGTGTGTCTAACATTATTTCACTGTTTATTAAAACTTTATACCTACAAAAATCTATTCATATATATATATATATATATATATATATATATATATATATATATACAGGGTGGGCAAAAATAAGGGTCCTATTTTTAAAAATTCATAACTTTTTTATTTATTCATTTTTTTTTATTTTTCTTTTAGAATAAGTAAAGGACCCCTTCCGAAGCAAGCATGAGCCGTATTATCCCTAAGGAACGTACCCTCATTTAGAAAACATTATTTTCGCTTAAAAAACTCAAAACAGTGTAAAAAACAATACTTTAGTTTTTGTAAGTTTTAAGAAATGTTTTTCGGCTAAAATTTGTTTTGTTTATTTCAAAAAATCTCGGAAGGGTCAGTCTACACACACATAAAGTTTGGTGAGTTTAACTTTTATTTTGTGGAAGTTATTCAAATTCAAGTTATTCAAATTTAAAGATAGGACCCTTATTTTGGCCCACCCTGTATATATATATATATATCAGTTTTATATTGACGCATCCAAACTAAAAGAGTGGCGACATGCTGTTGTAGATTCCATAGCCTGCAAGTATATCCATTAGATTACGAACACAAGCAGATTCTAGCACTGTTGTTGCCTTGATGGTCATTGTCTTTCGCAAGAGTTTCAAGTTCTTTTAGTTTTTTATGATTATATCTTTGTATACGCATATTTCAGACATTTTGCATCAGGAACATCTTTTCATATTTAATATTCAGTTTTTGTTTTAATACAAATTATTCTAGAAAGCATTTCAGAGTGACGTCGTCTAGATGCAACAGATCTGGCCTTGTATCTTAAGTTGCTATCGTTATATTTTTATTCATTGAGATTTCAAAACGAGTCGTCTCCGGCAGATCTTATCATCGATAATTTAATATGCAGTCTCTTCAATAGGCTAACATAAAGCGTAGTGTTTCCGTTCGGGTGGAGGAATAAATCCTTCATTGGATATCAGCTTTGAGATTTCAGATTTCTCTTATCTGCGAGATTTTATTATTCAGCCTCTCCAATACAAAGAACTACACTAATCTCATTAAACCGTCACAGGGTTTATATATATATATATATATATATATATATATATATATATATATATATACTAGAAAAATACCTGTACCAGGATGTGTAAAGTGAATTCCTCCCAAACAGAACAGCTTTGCACTATTTTATGCCTCCTTTATAGAGAATAAAATCAAGATATGATGATACTAAATCTTATGTTAAGAATCCTTAATCTAATTTTGATAAAAATCCATTACACGATTTTTATTCTAGAAAATGTTTCAAATTTAAGACTTAAACTTAGGGAGTCTTCAGAAGGAATTGAAATTCAGGGAATATTTATTAATTGATGTCTAATACTTATTCTTACAATTTCACAAAAATAAAAATATCTGAGGGTTTTATGAAGGGCTTCAACCCCTTTTTACATCTTGTGCATGATACTAAATTGAAGTAAATATCGCTCACATTTCGAGCGCTTACCTTTAGCAGTTGTGTTTCAAAGTTTTTAATGTTTGGTTAAATTAGTTTAGGAGTGAATCCTGTACATACGAATATACAAACATATACACATACTTAACTTTATATATATAGTAGAAAAATACCCGTCCCGAGTATAAGCAATAAGAGTAGCATTACATTTTAATTTACATGTATTTTCTTGGCTGGGGAGTATGGTACGGTTTTATGGGCACCGTTTAAATTGTATAGTGTACAAAAAAATAATATGCCAACGTTACTCACCCTGTCGCCTAGCATACATATTTCACAATTCATAAGGATAAGTAGAATAGTTTTTGATTTTACCAATCATATACATATTAGTGACGCTCAGAAGAAAGGTTAGCCATGATCTAGGTTCAGTTTTTGTTAGGTCAGAATAATTTTGCTTATTAAGGGGGATAGATTGTAGAAGCCATTCCCCTTTCGACTACTTCTTTCACACTCTTACCAACCCACCCCGTCCACTTTAAAATCATCTTCATTTCTTCAATTCTTCTTTCTAAAACTATGACACTACCTACATACCCAAACCACAGAGCCTCCCCCTCCCCTCCTTTTTCCTCAGCCCCTCAAAATCCATGCTACACCTCACCACAACAAAATACCTCAGCATCCCTTCCTCTCTTTCCTACCCTAAGACACATTCACTAACACTCCCACACCTCCCCTTTTTCACTCACAGCCATCCACATTCATTTAATTCCCTGCCACCGATTTCTCTCAGCCCGGACCTTAGTCTTGCGCTCCCAGTAGTGGCGAATAATTCTTCTCATTAACCCATCATGTCAACACAATATTTATATGTACTTGCATGACATTTTTCTTAAAATTATCATCCCGAGGAAGTCTAACAAATAAAGACGAAACGTTGATGAATACATAAAAAAAACATCTTTTGTTTTTTTCCTTTTTCATTTCCCATCAAAGAACGTTTATGTTTTTGTCTTTTAAGGGAAGTGGGGTCTGATCAACTCTGCTGGGAAGCCATGAAATTAAATACTGTCTTGTTTTTAAATTCCCGAAACAGTTTTTCATGGTAAACAGCTGATGATCTCTTAAAATAGTGTTAGAAACTAACTAATACAATAACTGTAAAAAATAAATTGACTTACATGAGTGATTTTCCACTGGAAGACTTGAGACTATAAGTTTTTTTTTTAGTTTTTTTTTTAGTTTTTTTTTTTATATAATATATATATATATATATATATATATATATATATATATATATATGTATATATATGTATATATGTATATATATATATATGTATATATATATATGCATATATATGTATATATATGTATATATATGTATGTATATGTATATATATGTATATATATGTATCTATATATGTATATATATGTATCTATATATGTATATATATATGTATATATCTATATATGTATATATATATATATATATATATATATATATATATATATATATACACTCCTGATCAAACACTTAAGACTACTTGAAAATCTTTTAAAAGGACCCCTTTTTTTGAGGATAGATTTTAAACTCCACCCGCTTAAGATTACCATGACTACAATCTAAAAGGTTATGGAAACAAAAAGCTACATTCCAAACATTTTATTCAGAAATTTACATTTTTATAAAATGAGGCATATTACACTTGATAAAAATAATAACACCAATTAAACTTTAGTATTTATAAAAAAAAGTACTAAATAACAAGTAGAGCTATGCTTTAGTATACATTTCTATCTATACAAACATTATTGGTTACATATGTGCATACATGTTTCAGCTGCGATCTCTCTCTCTCGAGAGAGCCAGCGTTCTCAAACTTTCAGAAAGTTTCTAAAGGTCTGAGGAAGCTAGCCTTCTCTCGAGATCGCAGTTGAAACATGTATTCATATATCTTTCCAATAATGTTTGTATGAATAAAAAAAACATTATATATATATATATATATATATATATATATATATATATAATCAGGCCTACCAGCTTGATTTGCTTATGATCTATTTGCGAATGATTCATATAATAATTCTAATATTTACCCTTATCCAATGGTTTGCTAGCAAATATTGGTTAATGACAATATTGATTTAATTTAGCGAAAAAACGTGATGACAGTTAATTATTGTAATGAGTTAAAATGGTTGTTGTTTTTTACAGCGGCCGAAACGTTGTGATGATAACATTAACAATGAGAAATGTAGTCCGAATAACCAAAATTATACAGGTTCATATATTATAGACATCGTTAACCGAGACTTATATTTATATATTGTCACATTACATATATTAAAAATCAGTTGAGTTTAGAATCTCATTTATCGTTTTAATCATTCATCTATCTCTCTCTTAGCTAGATATTTATTTCTCTCTCCCTTCTCACTCTATGTTGATTCAACTACTCCCTGATATTTCTTAATGTCGCCGCGAGCATTTAGAGAAAGAGTGACTCTAATATAACACTTTGATAAAAGTGACAAATTATTCGACATTTCCGTTTTGAGGCTATATAGCCTAGCAGTTTCTTTCCTAGGGTCGCCCTGTTTGTCCCATAGTCAGGTGGCTAATCTCTCCATTGTGGTTTGTATCCTGGGAAGATTTACTATGTTTTTAACGATCCGACGATCCATACTACCTTGGCTGCTTGCGTCGTCCAAATTCCTGTGGGTGTCTATTGCCATGAGTTTGTTTCGTGATTGATTCTCGACTGTACTCCCCACTCTCGGCCAATCATGGGACTGTCATTCACTCTAGATGACAGTATAAATCTCAGATAATGAACTTCCGATGCCTAAATTAAACTTTTTAATCAAAAGAGAGTTGCGGTTAAATCAAATGAAAATAACTGATCCACGTGATATTTTCAAAAATGTGAATCGTATTTTAAAAAATGTAAATCGTATTTTCAAAAATGTGAATCGTATTTTCAAAAATGTGAATCGTATTTTCAAAAATGTAAATCGTATTTTCAAAAATGTGAATCGTATTTTCAAAAATGTGAATCGTATTTTCAAAAATGTGAATCCATCGACAATGAACAGTTTGTATGGAATTATTTAAAAATTCAAAATTGAGAACAAAATAATTTTGGAATTAAAAGGTCTATACTCTGCCGTTACCGATTCTAAGAAAACCAGAATAATTTCAGAGACGGGATAGGCTGCAAGCGGAGGATGTTTTTCATAGTGTATGATTTTCTGTAATGTTTTTAGGTTTTGTTTATCTTTCATAAAAAAAAACATGGCGCCTGTAACATAAAAATCTAACTCGATGCGAACAATAGAAGATAAGGTAGAAATATCGATCACTGAAAAAAGCGATACAGCATTTTCTTTTTTTTTGTATGCATTTAAAAACTTTTGTTCCATTTTTTATTTCCTACTTATTTCTTTTTTTAGTCCTCATGATTTATTTTTCTTCTTTCTAACTCTATTCTTTTACGCGCGCTCGCCTCAATCTTAGACTTCTCAAGCTCTATTTGGGCCTGTGAAAGTGCGGGCGACTCTTACACAAGGTCATCCAACACATCTTCTTCGACGACATCGTTGTCAATCATGTACTCCACTATTATTCTTAATAGCTGGGGTTTCTCTCATGGACCGTTGTCCCTATCTCAATTATGTCACCCTTCCTTAATCTTTTTAGTCCCTCTTAAAAACGCCTCTACTCGCGACATCTTGATTTTATGTTTCCGTTGTCTTGTACCTGCTTTGTCGGGATGAAGTAGGATTATGTTCAGTCCTAGCAGATCCACGCTACTTCATCTTCTCTCGGTTAGTTTATTTGCTGATAGCCTGAGGCGTCCCTACCGAGAAATGCCGAAGGGGCGGCTCAGGCATTTTTCAAGCCACATTTTCACTTCTCTTAGTACGCTGGCCTTTCAAAACCTTACCTGACGTTGTGTTTAACCTTATGCAGAGAATGTACAGCAACACCCATGACTGGTAATAAGCGATCCCATTTGTGAACGCCCACGCCTCCTCGAATACGATAGGTTTACGAGCAAGAATAGAAGATATTAAAGAAATGTAAGAAACTTCATGTTTAAAGTGACTTAGTATAAAACAGGACGCACCTAAATTGGTGATCGCTTCTCAAGTCCCCGGACGTTTTCAAATATTCTCAAGAATTTAATCTTTTATAGTTGGCTTGAAGAAACCCCCTGGTGCAATTAAACTAAATCATTGCCTAAACTACCATGGATTGTTGAGCTTTTCCATATACCCCCTAAATGCCAATCTACCATTTAACTCAAGTTTGATGCTCTGAGGAGGTCGCACACACCGAAACCTCGACTTGTTGATGTATTTCAAACTACCAATATGTATATATGTAATATTTTTAAGTAAATATTAATCATTATTACCCACAGACATCGATGTTTCATGCTTACACAATCTTCAGTGTAGGGATGTTAATTCACGTCGCTCGGAGGGCTCGAACTTGGTTTCCAAGTCGTTACTAACTCGTAGTTATATATATATACTAGCGGAACCCGTCGCCCGGCGTTGCGCGGGAGAAAGTACTACCTATTGCATAAAAAAGAAACCGCCTATTGTTGTACCCCCCCCCCCTCTACCGTGTTGGTGATCGTTTTAAATTTAAAAAAAAGAAAAGAAAAAGAAAGCAGAATGGGATCGAACGCCGATACTGGCGATAATGAAACCTCCCTTCTTAACCATTGCGCCACAGTTACAACTTGAAAAATACATGTGAAAATAAGCCAGTTAACCTAAGCTTGTTTACTGGCAGCTTCTGCCGACGAAAATTAAAGTTCAACAATGACACGGTTTAGGTAATTTATTTGAGAAGGGTTAAAAGTATATGATTTTGAAAATATAAATGTGTCGAGGTCTAACAGTATCTTGGTGGCTATTGAATTAAGAAGGAAGTCGATTCAATGAAGGAATTGTAGCCGTCATGTTTGAAGAATAAATGTTGCAGGAACTGTGTTCGTTAATGTCATTCGCTTAATTCCGGAATGAATGTAAATGTGGATATCATAGTTAGAAATAGGAAAAACGTAATCTGATATTCGCGGAATATCATCGGATTCAACGGGAGCGGTCATTATTTGTTTGCGTATTGCTTTATATTATGTAGTAAATTAATACCAGGCAAATAATAAATAAGGACGGACTGTTTTGTGAAAAGTAAGCTGTGTTTATTAGTACCCGGTGTCGATGAGTGTAGTCACAGTACACAATTGTTAGGGGGAAAAGTCTTTGCTACCACCTATATGGAGTTGGTTTTTCGGAGAGACGTTGATGGTGGGCCAAATATAATATTTAGTGTCAGGTTGGAAAAAATAATAACAACTTTACTGAAACACGCTCGAGTGAATACGTGTAGTATAGCGGTGAGTTTAGTAGCCTGTGATGTATGTGGTTATTTTACTATACTCCGAGAAGGTACAGGGGAAAAAACGTCTTTACTTTATATATTAGATAGAAGTACTACCTATTACATGACGTCAAATAAAAAAAGGAAATTACCTATTTCCCCCCGTCTATTGTGTTGGCGAATGTTTTAAATTTAAAAAAAAATAAAAAAGTGGTAGAGTAGAATGGGTTCGAACGCTAAAACAGGTGATCATGAATCCCGCCTTCTTACCGACTGCACCACGCATTCATGTTAAAATAGATGTGAAAATAGGTCAATTAACTTAATAATAAATAAGAACCGGTGTTTTGTGAAAATTAAACTGTGTGTATTAGTTCCCGGTGTCGATGAGTAGAGTGACAGTACAGAATTGTTAGAGAGAAAAGTTTTTGCTACCACCTATATGGAGTTGGTTTTTAGGAGAGTCGTGGATGGCGGGCCAAATGTAATATTTAGTGTAAGCTGGGAAAAAAGAATAACAAATGTACTAAAACACGCTCGAGTGAATAAGTGTAATGTAATGGTGAGTTTAGTAGCCTGTGATGCATGTGGTTATTTTCCTATTCTCCGAGAAGGTACAGGGGAAAAGTCGTCTCTACTTTATATATTAGATATATATATATATATTGATAAAATGCACGATATATCATAAAATAAAACGCCGTGAAAGACAGACTGTGTGAAAAAGACAAACAAAAATAAGCAAATTCAAATACAAGAATAAATCGTCAAGAAACGAGAGATTTTACTAGTTTCGTTCGGATAAACGAACGTCTTTAGAAAAAGTGAAGATTTTGAATTTATTCGATAACGGTAAAAACATAGGAAGAAGAAGAACGCACAACAGGATGTTATTGGCACGTGTGCAACTATTTGAGAAAAATAAGAATAATAAAATGCGTGCGGAGAGATGTTAAAATGGCAACACGAGAAAGAAAAAAGAGAAAAGAAAATAAATGGAAATATGGAGGAAATATAGTAAAAAAGAAAACTTAGTTTAAACGGGATCGCAGTTATTTAAGCAGTTGCGTAATATATTGTACTGTTTCAGTGCGATTTTTGAAAGATGTTTGCTTAAGGTATATCATAGTCTGAGGTTTATGCTAGATGGTGATGAGAGAAGTATTATAGTGCTTTCGATGCTTTTGAGGAGGGCGCAGTTTGTAAAGTCAAAAGTTTGGATAAAAGTGTTTCTGTGTATGACCACTGCATTAGTGGGATTGTTGTGTCTGAGGTTCTGTTTGTGTTCGTAAATGCAGGATTATATATTTCTGGCCGTTTCCTTAAGTATATATATATATATATATATATATATATATATATATATATATATATATATATATATATGTATATATAATATTAGTACTTAATGTATCCACATAAAATATTATAAGGAGATATAATTTTTATGTATCAGTTTTCAGTATTTACTTCGACAGTGCTCAATACGTAAGTACAGCTAGGTAGTAAGCAATTTAGGCATTTAGCCTGAAGATTCCCCGCGAGGATGAAACGCGGGAGCCTTTGTGTAGCTTAATTGCCATATATATTTTCATTGCTTACTATATATATATATATATATATATATATATATATATATATATATATATATATATATATGTATATATATATATATATATATATATATATGTTTTGTATTAAAAATTATTCTTATTATTGTTAGAACTTTACTTTTTCCTCTGTAAGATTAAACTCAAGTGATTTTGGATTCATTTTTATTTATTTCATTTCAGAATAAATGCTATTTCTCATGATTATTAAACATATAAGTTTTATCTTTTTGCAATTTTAAACTCCAAGAATAATTTTGAAAATTCTTTTTCTAAGATTTAAAAAAATCTTTTTGTAGCATTTATTTTCTTCTTCTTCCTTTTCTTCTTCTTCTTCTTCTTCTTCTTCTTCTTCTTCTTCTTCTTCTTCTTCTTCTTCTTCTTCTTTTGACCGTTATTTATTCTCCATTCGAACTTGGCATTTTTGTTCATAATTTTTCTTTGTTTGTCGTCTTCTTCTTCCAACGTCATCTTTTCTCTATTTTTGTCTCTTTTCTTTTTTTTTCATCCTCTCTCGCTATTTCTTCTTCAGCTATTCCTTCTACCGCAGCCATATTGTTTTAATACTTCATCTGATTGCAATTTTCCTACATTTCTCCTTTTTTCTCTTTCTATTTTCATGAATAATGATATGCGCTTGATTTATGCCTGACAAAAATATAAAATATTGGTTAGGATTAAATATAAACATCGATGAACTCGTTTGAAAATTCTGTTGTTTTTTTCAACAACACGAACACATATTTTCCGTAGATCACTGATAAAACAGAAATTTTAGGTACCTTCTAGTAATAAAAGCTATTAATCATTGAAGTAAGAGACAATCGACTTTAATTTATATAAAGATATATACTTTTCTTAGTGAAAATTATTGTTTCTTTATTATTCTTAGGTTATCTTGTAATGTTTTGGACGACCATACCTCTTTGAAACAATGAAAATAGTCACAAATTACGCGCCATTTACTTTTGGATTCATTTTAATTTTCTTTTATTTCAGATTGACTTTTTCGTTATTATAGAATATATAAGTTGTCCCTTCTTCAATTTTAAACTCTACTATTCCAGGAATAATTAAAAACATCTATTTTAAATACTTTTTATAATTCGTTTTGTAGCTTTCATTTTCTTCTCCAACTTCATTTTCTTCGAGATTAACCGTTTATTTACTCTTATTCGGAATTGATATTTTTTGCCCTCAAACTTTTCATTTTGCTCATCTTCTTCCAACGCCATTTTATTTCACTTCCTCTCTTTGTAGTCTTTTCTTTCTCTCTCTCTCTTTGTTTTTTCTTTTTTCTTTCTTTTTTCTTTCTTTTTTTCCTTCTTCTTTTTCGCGGCCGTATTGTTTTATAGCTTTACCTGATTGCAACTTTCTTACATTCCTTCTTTCTCGTCTTTCCATCTTCACGAATAATGATATTTCGACTTTCGAGGAATGCACTTAAACTCTCAGAAGTGATCTGCAGCTAACTTTCTGCTGAATCGATACGCAAATCCCATCAAGCTGTGTCATTTTAAAAATCACGTGACTGAGCCGTGGTGCATTGGAATGGCACCGCCAGTATTCGGGAGGAGGGGAAAGGGGGCGGGGAGAGGAAGCGTGGGCAGATCGATAACGGAGAAGTAGGTAGAGCGCTCACTCAAAGATATATCGTTATTTATAACGTTCGGCTATGTCTGGCACACGGCAATGATCGAGTGATACAAAAGAACAAGAACGACTATTATTTTTTATCAATGAGCCACCACCTATCAAGACCAAAAGCACCTCCAAGATAAGAGTTAATGAGATCTTAAGTTAAATGATGCATAGTACGACGAGAGGATTGGAAACGATCGGTAGGGCGGACAGAGTTTGATTACTTAAGACGACAGCTCAGCAAGTATTTGTTGACATTGGACTTGAAGAGGGGCATGTTGTAGACTGCAGCGAAGCAGTCACGTGGTTATGTGTTCCACAGATTGGTAGTTAAAAAAAAAGAAATTCTGTGGCCGCTGACTTCTGATTCTAGTCTTCTGCCCTACGTTTTCCCATGTATGTCAAAATTTAACTTCTGACCTCGTGACAGCTCATTTCTATATCTTCAGTACCAGGGCCACCTCAATATATAACATTGTTCCAAATGATTGATGGTTTTGGGTGAATAGTTTTATACATTAAATCCGTAGTTCTGCGATACTATTATGATGAACTTAAAAAGATGAAGTGGACACCAAAACATGATTGTTGATTTGTTTTCATTGCGTTTCTCATTGAACTGACCTTTCACTGGATTTGTTTTCATTATCATTGCGGGACATATTATATGCAATAAAAAGAAATAAGAACATACGAAAAAGAACATTAAAAAATTAACGCAAAAAAGAATAAAAGAAAATAAAAACAAAAATAAACGCGAAAAAGAAAATCAAATTCCGTGTGGTTTTAGATAGACAAACGAATGAAAGGAAAGTTCTTTGCGGTTGTGGTGGGAAGACGAGTTATTGCTGTGAATGTTTTAGAAATCGGGATCAGAGATTGGAGCTCAGCTGAGAACCTTCTATGAAAATCACGATGTAATAGAGAAAGACTATGAACGTCTCTTCTATGAGAAAGGGGTTGTCGGGAAGAGAAGAGATCACCCCTCATTAGATTGCGACCTCAATTTTGTACTCTGTCAAGGCAAGAAAAGATGCTCTGATGTGGACCTCCCCAGGTGTTGTAGCAGTGTTCGAACTCAAGACGTATCTTGCTCTTATACTGATAAAGAATTGCACGAGGGGTAAGGTATTTTCTGGCGTCGATACAACCATTTTGTCCAGCAATTTTAGAAACGGTTTTATTACAGCTCTATCGGAAAGGATACTGGTCACTTTTTATGTGAAAGTCTGCTGTCTTGGTTCTTTTTTATTTATTTAAAAAAATGTATACTATTTGATCACTGCTTATCAAGGCCCGGGGGGAGGGACACTCGAGGATAAGGGTTAACAAGATTATCAGTTTGACGATGATCGTCAACACGAGAAGATTGAAAATAGCGGATGGAATTAGACACCAATTACGCTAGATGCCCTGAATTTCAATTTCTTCTTCATCACCCCTTAAGCTTAAGCTTTACATTTCAGACATTTTCTAGAATCAAAAACATGTAAGAGATTTTTGATCAAAATTGGAATAAGAATTCTAAACATAAAGATTAGTAGATATTGATTTTAATCTTCGTAATGGGGAATAAAAGTAGTACGAAACTGTTCTGTTCGGGGAATTAATTTTACCCGTCAGAGGACGAGTATTCCCCTAGTGTATATATATATATATATATATATATATATATATATATATATATATATATATATATATTAGTATACATTTTTATCTATACACAAAATTTTGGCTACATATTGGCATACATGTTTCAGTTACGGCTTGCTTCCTCACGCCACAGTAAATGGAATGTTAATATAATTGCAGCTGAAATATCTGCGCCAAAACGTCTATATAAATTTAAAAATTATACTAAAGTACACCCCTATTTGTCATTGATCACTATCCCTAACCCGTAGTGTCATTAGATTAGCATCTATGAAAATACAAACACTGTACTACAATATATATATATATAATATTCACTACAATATATATATATATATATATATATATATATATATATATATATATATATATATATATATTCTATATCGTACCAACTTCCATTCAGTAAGTACATCTCTAGCAATATTCTTGGGAATTCTCTCGGTGTATTAAAAAGAATATCTTAGAGATAGCAAGCTAGGGAGGATACTTAATAAAAAACATAGTTAAATTGTCATGCTCTACATCAATAAACATAGCCTGGACTATTATAGCTTCATACAATACTAAAATAAACCGTAAAATAAATAAATAGTAGATTGAATAATCACATAAACCCTGCATATGAACCCCCAATGTAATTGTAAAAATGAACATGAATGCCCTCTATAAGGTAAGTATTTAACTTATAATAAAGTGTATGAATGCAAGATTGTAGACAGAACTAAAACTAGGACATACGTTCGATCAACTGGCTGCAATTTCAAAGATAGGCATTGAAACCATACATTCTCTTTCAAAGTAAGGCCCAACTTGAATTCCAAACAAAATCATGCATCATAAGCTTATAATGTTAGATAATTACGAGAAAATAACGTCCAATTTGAATTGAAAGGGTATATACTAAGTAAAGCAAATAAATACACACTAGGTGAGATTCAAAATGTAATCTATGCACGGTTGAATCTTATTAGATAATAATTTCTAAGGATAATTTAACTAATAAGAAACAAGAAATCTTGCAAAATTGTTTGCATCAATCCATATATATACTCTCCAATATTAGGCCTGACGAATGAGTACACTTAGAATTAAGCTATATAGACAATTGAGAAAATTGGCACATATATCAGTTAAATAGTTCACTATTTAAGTTAAATTAATAAATACATTTTAGGAAAATAAAATTATATATGTATGTTTGTATATATATATATATATATGTATGTTTATATATATATATATATACATATATATATATGTATGTGTATCTATATGTATGTGTGTATGTATATATTTTTACATGTAGGTCTGTATGTATATAATTGTACATGTATGTTATTATTGACGCACATGCGCGCACAGATCCTATTACAAATATATTACTAAATATAACTTAAAATTAGCTGTAGAGCAATTCTTTTCTTGAAATCTTTTGTATCAAACTTATTTTAAAGGTTTTTCTGCAGTTGTGAGTTTGAGTAAGCACTGCTCTAAATGACAAAGTTTGCAAAATAAAAATAATGTGCAGATGTTACTAACCTTGTCGTCGAAAATATACATTCCAAAATTTATAATGATCGATTCATAAAAGAAATAAAAATAATAAAAAACTTTATATATATATATATATATATGCACCACTTAAATCAATGTAAACATTTACAACGAATTAATGTGTTACCAATTTCATTATTTAGTATATATATTCACTAAATTCATAATGACCCGTGCTTTCATTTAGGAAGTTAAAAGTCTTTTGAAGGGCGGGTTTAGGTTTAGGTAGGGGGAGCCCTGAAATGGTAAAGTTTACAAAATATAATGTAATCATGTTATTTGCTGGGTTACCAAGAATATATATTTCAATATTCATAATGATCGGTTCATAAAATAAATTATATATATGTTGTGGTGGCAACCACTCATTTGCATATACGAATAACGTTACACTATAAATGGCAAGCCTAGGTTGGCCTTAGTGTGTGTTACCTAAATGCCACCGGAAGTGACGCCGAAGAGCGTACATGTCCTCCCACCAAGACTCTCTGACTCGACACCTTCATTTGTACATACTGTAACTATACCTTTTCTTTAATACACTTATTATTGCATTCTCCTTGTTGTTTGCGTCTTCATTGTATTCCTCACTAATTATTGTTCAACCTTGCAACCACAACAATATATTAACCCATTAAATGTTAATATTTACAAAAGAAATATTTTTTCCATTTTATTTATTGTATATTTTAGAAAAATATATATTCAAAATTCATAATGATCTATATATATATATATATATATATATATATATATATATATATATATATATATATATATATATTGCGAGAATTTGATTTCCTACCGGGCACCATCCTCGACATTTTCCTGTCTCTCTGTATAGTGTTTTGTCATAACTACGTGATATGAGAATACTTCACCCTACACGTAAACCCTAACTAAATATTCAAAGTTACATAGCATTTGAATGTCAAGTAATATCCCCCTGATACGGCTATTAACTGGCTAATACGAAGAATGGTGCATATTCTCCTAGCGATGATACCCCAAGTCACAGCAAGATGAATACTCCACCAGACAAGATGTATACATCAAGACAACGAAAATACCACAATAAAATAAATTATAACATAGTTACGCGGTCAATTCGGAAGAGGAAAAAAATTGGTGTTTTCCATTGCTTAATGAGAGGTAAGGAGAATCTTCATTGAAAACTTGTACGTGTATGTATCTCATATAAAATTCAAATGCAAGTTAAACTAAAATAAATACTTTCTCCGAAGTACTCAATACTAGATAGAGCTTTATAAATATTTATTATATAAACTTTGAATGTTTATACAATAGTAATACATATACACCCATATATATATATATATATATATATATATATATATATATATATATATATATATATATATATATATATATATATATTCAATATTTAAAAATTTAAATTTACAATGTTTAAAAAGGGTAAACGTAGATTTTTTTGTCAGTTAAAGATATTTTGGAATGAATTATCAAGCTAGGCATTTAAAAATATTTTGACTAGATTCGTAGTTTATATTGTTTATATTTGGGCGTCCGGTCTTTATATACAATGTCTCTAGGATTTTCAGCCTTTTTAACTTTGAGCCGTAATGTAAGAAATGCTGTGTTATTTATTAAAAGTTGTCTAAATTGCGAATGAAGGCAGCTCTGTTGCTTTAAATGCTGGCAGATTGAACTGAAGTCGAAAAGATGCAATTTAGACCTTCTAGAAAGTGTAGTAATTCTGTGGCCAATGTAAAACACTAACGTTTAACCTTTTTAAATATTGTAAATTAACCTTTTTAAATATTGTAAATCTTAATTAGCCGCCCGCCAAACACGTGATCACGTTCCAAATACGGAATCTCATCACCCATAGAAATTTTAAAAAGCTAGAAATTGCTGCACAGTTCGAACTCAGCATGCATGCATAAGAAAATCAAACCCTGCACCTGAAGACGATTGCGAGAGTCAGTCGAAAGTACTCGCAAGAAATAGAACAAAAACGACAGAAGATAAATAAAGTCTAATTAAACAAAAACCATCCTTGCTATACAATAACTTTTGTCTAAATGCTAACATGCTGCCTAAATACACACACACACACAATATATATATATATATATATATATATATATATATATATATATATATATATATATATATATATGATTATTTTTATTTACACAGACATTTACCAAATCTGCGACACTGGCATGTCGATGTTATCGATCAACAGCTATTATAAACTGAGATCTCATCAGGCAGAGTTAGAATCCGATCTTAACCGTAGATCATATTTGGAAAGAATGAAATGGAGAAAAAAAAATAGAAAGTTAAAATTTAAATTTCATTCTTTCCAAATATGATCTACGGTTAAGATCGGATTCTAACTCTGCCTGATGAGATCTCAGTTTATAATTGCTGTTGAACCATAACATCGACATGCCAGTGTCGCAGATTTTGTACATGTCTGTGTAAATAAAAATAATTATATATAAAAGCTCTATTTGGTATTGAGTACTCTTTATACACCCGGTTGAAATTCTTTGGATTACTACCCTGTGGATGTTTTACATGGATTATTATAATATATATATATATATATATATATATATATATATATATATATATATATATATATATATATATATATATATATATGTATATATGTATATATATATATATATATATATATATATATATATATATATATATATATATAGAGAGAGAGAGAGAGAGAGAGAGAGAGAGAGTAGGTTAAGTTCAACTTTGAAAACGAACTTAGTATCACTTAATTGCTATATGCATCTGAATCATGAGCTCCATTTCAAAACAAAATTTCTTATTAGCTTTTTTCCATATCCAAAGAAGTCGGGATAATGCAATCCCAGTTAAATTTAAAATGCCATGTTATAAAGTGAGTGATCATATGCCTTCGAGAGTCAACTTTCTGATGATGTTCATAAAGTTAGGGGTGCCCCCGACTAAGATGTAAGTACAAACTTGAACAAAAGGAACATCCATTGAAAAAGAAATTCAAAATTGCATCATGTCCTTTATATTTCAAAAAGATGATATAATAATTCCAAGTTCGAACATTAAAATTAATTTTAACAATGTCTTAGAAATAACAATTCTGCGTCGAATCTCTTTTGATTTGTTGGTATGCCGGCAGATCAACACCTTTTATGAACATTAAACACCGAAATACAATAGCTACTGTCAACGATTAACTGTACACGATTATCTCAATACCAGTAACTGTTTTACACATATCCTAGGGTTATGGGTTCATACCTCTCCTGATAGTATTAGTGCGTAATTGAAAACGTTTTGAAACCTAACCAGTTATATGCTGACCGACACCGGCACCTTGCACGTCTGTTTACTACATCCTGATAGGATTGAAGCTCAGTACAGGAGATCCCATATTTCCCGACCGTATCTATTTGGTCAATCACGTACCATCGAATCCTCAAATTTTAGATTTAACAAATATGGGTTGACTTGTGAAAGCAGACTTTGTGTTCCACAATAGACGCACAAACATAACGATAATAGATTTAATTACTTAGAACCAATTACAGTTATATACATACTACAATGCAAAACAAATTAAATGCCAGTCACCCATTGAAACGTTAATAAAATTCACTATCCTTTCTGGAATCCGACCATATTTAGTACAAACAGTGTAGAAATAAACAAATAAAACTATTCTTGGCAATTCAACAATTCACAATGATCCATTTAAACAATTTACAAAGAATGATTCAACTCTGATAATAATTGATTTGATTTGTGTGACTAGACCATGATCGGTAGCATTCATCTTGTATTGCCATCCTATAATGCTATATGTAACTAAAGTAGAGAAACCTACCAAAATGTCTCACGCCAATGTTATGAATGTAGCTGAAAAACGTTAAATAAAAATAAAATTAAAGCGGAATAACAATAAATGTGTGACATATAGAGTATCGAAAAATGTCACCCATGGAATCGTATATAAGATTTAGTATCCATTTTGCAATCCGACCATATTTAGTAGAAATAAACTTCAATCTATGTCTAACTTCTCCACCAGGTTTTAGTCAGGAATGTCCAAAAGTCTTTGTTTTATCAACGTTTGATGATAAGTACACCTGGATACGACGCGCAAAATTGTCAATGTGTTAGATAGTGGGTGTGCAAAGAGTAGGAGGACGCCCTGAAAGGTGGTAAGAGTAGCAGCGGAAAATCGGAAGTGACGTCACGTCCGTTAGAGGTTGTCGCTGTCTCTTGTTCCTGACTCACAACCAGAACTAGACGTGAAGAAGCGCTGGTTAGGGAGTGTGGCACAGTAGACCCAAATGGTTTGACAATATCTTTTATCTTGTCTTTCTCTCTCCCTCCCGTACAAACCAAACCATCGCTGTCTATTGTTTATGTTTAAATAGACTTTTAAAACCAGCAAGCGTCCCTGTGTTATCGTTCAGAAGACGGAGATACACCAAACAACAAGATGAAACCGGGTACACAACCGCAAAGGTAAGCAGAATGCAACAAATAACTCTTCTTTGCTTGGTACTACCCTAATTGTGGCTGTGATTACTCTCTTCAGTTCAGGAATATTTTCTTTTAGATAGCCTACATATAAAAATCTGATGTTGTCAATTGCAGAAACGATTGGAGACACTTCAGATTAAAATACCCGCTCTTGGCCGGGTTTAAACTATGTATATTTATTTGCTGTATTCATACATTTACATTTTGTCAAACATGCGATAAAGTAATAATTTTGTTATTGTAGTATTAGCGCTGGGTCAAAAAGTGAGGAACACGTGTTTGACTGATGAAGACTATTTATTTGAATTCATCTGGTCGTCACAAATATGTATCTCAACTGGTGCTACCAGATCAGGCTGTCTGGAGATACTGACTTACTGACCCAAAATGCACCTTACATTGATTTTATTGGTTTTTTTTTCATTTCCCTTTGCAAAACTCAATCATATTCTGCAAATCCCAAAACAAAAACATCAATTTCCCTTGAAGGATAAACACTTTTACCGAAAGGGTTGATATGTCGTAAAACAAAACAACCAGACCAAACCAAACCAAACACCATGAATAAATATTTCAAGATATAAAGAACTTGAAGCATAAAACACTTTTATCAAAATGACCAGATTCGGCATTAAATAAAACGAAAAGAGTTGATATGCCGTAAAACAAAACAACCAAACCAAACCATTTATCTGAAGTATTCATTCAACAATACAAACTCGTGTTCTTCAATTTTCGGCTTAGTGCTATTGGTACAGTGAGAACTCTTTTTCGCCTAAGCGTTTGGCCCGGATAAAAATATTACGTTGTTCGCAGCAGGTTGTTTAAAAAAGAACGGTGTCCTGATTGAAAGTTCCTCTCTTTAATTAGCACTGAAAAGAAACAGTGCAGAAGCTGAAAGTTTCCTTTCGCTTAACAATACTGGCCAAACAAGACAAGAGCAGTAACTCGCACTCATTTACAGTTTATAATAAATTGCTGAAATTTATAAGAATGCTGCACTTCATAAATAATAAGTACTCTACGGCGCACTTTTTTAAACAGTAGCCAGATTTTGGAGAACTACAAAAGAAAATTAATGAAGGTACAGATTAAAAAAGCCATTAATCTGAAACAAAGGGAGATACACCAGTTTACTTTCAACAATTCTGATCCACCTTATTTAAAAAATCAACCATCGGCAAAGTTCAAAAATATATTTAAATTTTGTAAATATGTTTGAAGGTGCGAATCAGCATGGCCTGCGCAGGAGTGGACAAGATGGAAGCGATCTGGAGGTTAACCTCTCCTACCAAGATGTAACATGACTTCTTTGACGTCATTGTTGCCTTGATATTCGTATATGGAAATAGCACTTGGACTTTCACCAAAGGATTAGAGAAGAAAATTGATGGTGTATAAAAGCTTTTCTTAACATCTCCTGGAGACAGCACCCCAACGAGAGAGCAACTCTATGGACATCATCTAAGGATGAAATAATCAGCGATGTTCTTCTGTGGATGCAAAAACAGGGATGTGGCTCAATGGGGAGACCGCATAGAACCTACATCAAACAACTCACAATTCACCTATGAAGACCTACCAGGTGTGATGGAGGACACAGCGAGATAGCGTGAGAGAGTCAGGAAGATCAGTGACACCACGACGACTAGACGATGAAGTAAGATAATTCAATGTCTATTATGAACATATCCTGGAATGTTCATTCAAGTATGTCTGTATTACAATGCCCCTGTTCCTACGTTAGACTAAACCGTTATTGCCAGTTACTCTCTATTTTTAATCGCATACACGCAAACAGCCAACAAAATTAATATTATCTGATGTCGCTATTTCGTAGATTTTAAATGTATTTAAAAATAAACTCAATGGAATTATAACGTTACATTTCATGATCGTCGTTGACTTAAGGATTTATGTCTAACCTAATATTTAAGAAAATTAATATTTGTTTTGGTTTTGCGTCTTTTAAAATTATAATCGTTACGCCGTAAAATACGTTATAATATTATCAACATCTTATATTCAGACTTTTCCGTTTTCAAGGATCACGTATTCAGGTATATCTTTCCCACACAAGTGGTCGTCATTTTGTGTGTTATCTTGCCCTAGATTACACACACGAGTGTTGGAAGAAAGGTAATAATTAAAAAACAAACAGTCGGATTTACATACACACAAGTATTCTCAGATAAACAGTTTGTCGAAGAGAAACGCAAAAGAGAGATACGACACATGTAAGGTGTTACACAATCTAACATGAAAGGGGAGAACACCAGGCATAACTACTAAAGAAGCAATATATTATTGTCCCAATTTTAATGAAAAAACGCACGTTGCCAGGGTCGTAGATAGAGAAATATGTATAGCCAATGAAACTAAATGTTACTTTATGTTGTTATGTTCTGAGATTTTATACGACTACAGCCAGAGCCTGAAAAGACGGCCAAACGGTCGGACCATGTCCAGCAGCATTGGAGACCCACCACTAAATTTCACACATGGGTGGTACGATATTTTCTAACGTTTACCAGAATAAAAGTAAGGGAGATAACTCAATTTACACATGTCTACTGAGTATAGTGTGTCCGGTTCAATATTATTTACAATTAACTGACATAATGGCATTTATAGTAAAATCATACAGTTCTTTATTTTAATTTATCTTAAGTATACACGTCAGGCAGAGATAGATGGATAGATAGATACACACCGAAAGAGGAGAGAAAGAAAGTGAGAGAAGGTCGCTATTTTTAAAGAGCTAGATGTCAACACGTATGTTTGCGCACCTCCAAAGGAATTATGTCATCGCTCCTTGGTCACATGGTCTCTGACTTTAGCTTCTCGTCTTCCGTTTACAGTTTCCCCATGCGTGTCAAATTTAAATGACTGACCACCTTGACAATTCACTTCCCATCTTCGCCCCCCCCCAAGGCAACTTCAATACATAATCTTAAATAGATATTTTTTCCGTCCGTTTCTTAGTCTGTCAGTTACAATTTTTTGAACGTAATAAATACATTGCGAAATAATGGAAAATACTGCAATCTAATCTAAATATGAATAAATGCGAATCTTTTTTAAGTATATCCATACCAACCAACACTTTGAAGTTTTACTTGATTATAATGATACAGTATATATAGTAATCTCTAAACTCTGTCAAACAAAATCCGCTTTTGCACATTTGCATATTTATTTTCTTTTTAAGTTTCTAATAAATAAATATTCTGCAATATACATTTATAATTGGTATTGTCAAATGTGATTATGTATTTATATTTTCCTCGATAGTAATATTATTATAATTATTAATACAACTAATTATAGAGATTTTATTAAAAAACCGACAGCTTTTTAAAAATATTTGTTAAACTTTCAGTTTCAAGGAAGATAATTATATTAAAAATTCCAGTGCTGATGTCAAGAGAACGGATACTACACTTTGATCTTAGCCAAAAGATGAAGGAGCAATAAAAAAATAGTCTTTTGTGACTAGACATTTTATATTAATAAAAAAAAATCGATTTAATCGGAATTTATAAGTGTAGTTTCGGTTCTGTTGTCATAAGACCGCCCTGACTAGAAAAAATACGCGACAGGTGGGAGCATATTTTTGCTAGTATTGTTAAAAATGATTAATGGTTTTAGA
>OY744530.1:69995939-69998439 GCA_963556195.1 Sepiola atlantica
TTATCCATCCAGCGTAATTTACTTGAATCGTTAGACATCGAATAAAGATTTTCCCTTAAAATACAGTCAAATAAAAGATGAATGTTTAAACTACTCGTTAGTGTTTTGATCTTTCCTTGGCATTTTGGCTAAGATCAGAGTGTAGTACCTGTTCTGATGGATGTTACACTCTGTAAAAGTATTGCCCTGTACAGATTTAGGAAGTCCATCCTTCCAGGCTTTTATAAGGAGTTTGCTTTGATAAGGGGTTAGCTTTGATAATGGGGTTAGTTTATTGCTAATCGCCTGAGGCGCCCCTACCAGGGAATGCCGTCGGGGTGGCTCATACATTTTTTTGTAGGTCAGAGTGCGCTAATCCTAGTGCGCTGGCTAATAACACTTGACCCTGTTTCAAGCCTCCTGGAGAGAAGGTAAATAAAAAAAAATACTTTGACCTTGTGTCTAACTTCATGAGCTACATAACTTTCCGTTTCTTTTTCTGTCTTCTCGGCCTTATTTTACTTTTCTTTTTGACTTGCTTTTTCATGCTTCTTTATTGGAGTTCTTTTTTATGGTAGTCACGTACCAATTAAACATCGGTTGAGAGAATAATAAACAAACTTTTCGATCAGTACGATCCGTTCCACGCATTACTTGTTGTAACTATAATTCTAAGCTTTACTGAAATCAGGTATATACTAATAATATAGCATTTCATGTGTCTAATTTATATCTTAATGTATTTTTGATGTATGTTTTTAAATATAGATATTTTAGTCTTGCGTGTTACTTATTGTTTAAATCTATGAGTCTTCTAGTTTTGCTGTGTATCAGACCGATTTCTGTTACAATATCTTCTTGAATTGAGAATGAAGTATTATGGTTTTTTAAACGTGTCTTTATTGAAGTTGTTATTTTATTCATTACTTCCTTCATAATGTTTTTAATCAAATAATTATAACGGACAGTTTTATAATAGTCACGTGCCGATTTAACTCCCAATCCGTAATTATAGAACAATTGTATACGAATAAAAAGTGTTTATTTGTTAAATTTTTCATTACATTTGCTCTGGTTTTCATAATATATATATATATATATATATATATATATATATATATATATATATATATATATATATATATATATATTACTCTCTCTCACACACATATATATATATATATATATATATATATATATATATATATATATATAACTCTCTCTCACACACATACACACACGCACTCACACACACACACACACATATATATATATATATATATATATATATATATAACTCTCTCTCACCAACACACACACACACACACACACACACATATATATATATATATATATATATATATATATATATATATATATATATATATATATATATATATATATATAGTCTAAAGAAGCTCTGAGTCATTAAAAAAAAACTGTAAAATGCAGTTTAAATCCCCAGACAAACTAACTAAATCCAAGATATTGCAGACTTAACATTCGTTGGAAAATTAATAAATGAAAAAATATAAGTAGTAAAAAAAAAAAAAAAAAAGGGGGGGGGTAATTATCTAAGAGTGAAACAAAAACAGGAGACCTTAAGCGTCTAACATTAACACGGGGATCATCAGCTGTTTACCATGTAACTGTTTCGGAGATTTAAAAACAGGACAGTTATAATATTCATGGCTCTCCAATGGTACTGATTATACGACCATTTCCCCAATAATCAAGTGTCGAAATAATTCAGCTTAAAATATCACTAATATATACATAAATAAATAATAATAATGATAAAATAATAATACTAATATATTAGCCTTAAGACTACCGTATGATATAATAATTTGCATATCAAATAACATTAATTAAAACAATAAAAAATATATAAAAATACAAATAATAATAATACTATCTAAACACTACATCCAAGAACCATTCTGCAATATGGTAGCTAGCAATAAAATTATATATATATATATATGTGTGTGTGTTGGTTCGTAGCAATGATGTATACGAATGTGTCCACGTATCAGTTTTAAACGGTTGACCAAGCAAAAACAATGCCATATTTGTAATCAACAGGTTACGCAGGAAGTTTTAGTCACAGTCTGAGTACATTCTTGTGGTTTTTGATGAAATAAAAGTGACAAAAAGACTTTCCTTATAATTCAAATATCTCCGATTTGCCTGAAATGTGTACCATATATATAAGTACCAAGTCAATAAGATTCGTAGTTCCAGTAGAATTTGAACTCGGCATAGCTGGTTTCATTATTCAACGATGGTATTCGTTGGACCAGTGTTTCGTAAACGGCGTTCCCCAGAACTCTAAGGTTCCACAAAAGATACCTGAGATAAGCTAAGAAACTTTTGACTTTGTATTTAATTTCATATGCGTAATATTACTAAACACGCAAAATGTATTCTTGGTTATTTTAATATCGTAATAAAAACATCATTCTATCTAACCTGTGATGTTATAAAAAATACAATAATATTTGAGAATATATACTAT
>OY744530.1:70000939-70030939 GCA_963556195.1 Sepiola atlantica
CAATCTTCCATCTGGTTTATAACCGGCTTTAGTGTGGTTAATCACAATTGGCACCCAACACCACTTTTACAGACAGCCAGACGCCAGGTCGGATCGTGCTTGTATAGTCGATTCGTGTTGAGTATATGTACTAGTCTTATATCTCCACTTCGTTCTACGTAAGGTTTAACATCATCACTAAGATGCATACTAGTGCGCCACTAGGGTACCCGATCCCCGTCGGTACTGATTACTCTGTCACATAGGTATTAATAATTTAATATTTATTGATAAATATTATATATATATATATATATATATATATATATATATATATATATATATATATATATATATATATATATATATAAGAAAAGGAATACATGTAAATAATGAGAAAAATTACTTTATGGAATTTTGTATGACACTACTAGATAATATGATCCATTCAACGGCCCCGAATAATGTATATGTAGCCAGAAAGTTTGGGACTAAGGATAAGGACGTAAAATATGGACAGTTCTGATGTTTCAGCAATCGAAATTTCAAAATTAAAATCGTTGGAAACTGTTATTAGGAGTGATGAATGTGAAGACGTTTCGTGGTTTCACAAATGGTCGAGTGATGACAAGAAAGAAAAGAAAATCCGTAAGAACAAGTTGAAGAACGTCAAACACGGGCGTTTCTCATGTTTTTTCAGTAATTGAAATTTAAAAAGAAAAATCGTTGTAAACGGTTATTAGAAATGGGGAATATGAAAGTGGTTCGCGGTTTCATAAATGGACGAGTGATGACGACAAAGAAAAACAATCCGTAAAAATACATACACACAAACAATTGTTTTAGCCCATTTCAAGAACATATATTTTCATGATATACAACATATCATGTAATTAATTAAACGTAGGATGGATTTTTAATTTTTTGAGCCTGGCTGTGGAATTGTATACACTGATGAAGGCTCCTCATGAATATCAGTGATATTTTGTATATAATGAAAATTTATATTCTTAAAATGGGCAGAAATAATTGTTTGCAAATAGAGTGTTTTTGGAGGAATCTAGAATGTTTCTCTGAATAACTAAGGTTTACATGATGTTAAATTAAGAGCTCTAGCCGTACACTATTAAGCTACAACATAGACCTATCTGTTAACTTAAATAAATTCATATATATATATATATATATATATATATATATATATATATATATATATATATATATATTTCTCTTTATTATAGACTAGAAGATACGTGAACCACAATGAAAATAGAATGTGAAAAATATTATATATAATTTTGTTTTGTAGACGTGTAATTTTTGAAAGGGTTACACACTAATCACGCGCCTGCTGAACATACTTAGTATAATACTGCGTAGTAGTAATATCCACATCAAACCCCAGACTCACAGACGAATTCAATATTCAGCTCAATTTCTACTAAATACTCTAATGGGGCTTTGCCGAACGTGCAGCATCATTAATTCAAGGTCTTTGTGCCAACGGTGTTACAAACCAACGCTCTTTGAAACGAAATTATCGAACAAGAAGATTTTCTCTTTGTTGAAACTTTTTCCTTTTTATTCTCGTGATTCGTTATGGAAGAACGGTTCCGTCTAAAGTATTATTGATTTCTTTTGGATGAGACAGGGTTATGACGCAATTCTATTGATTATTTGTGTCGCCTTAGTTAATGCCAAGTGTCAGAAACACTTGCGACTCGTAAAGATATCTAACTCGTCCCCCACCCCTTTTCCATTCTGCGTTTGAGGCTTCGCTATCGATCGCCCTAGGTTGATGTATTTGATTTTGTTTTTGTTTTAACAAATATGATTGGATTTTTTTTCCAAAAGATGTTGGGATTTTTATTTTACCAAAAGTATTTGTATTTTCATCGTCGCTATAAAGTTTCGGCAGATCCATTTTATGGCCTTCTTCAGTTATCAACAAAAGTTCAAGAATTTTTAACATGAAGATTAATATTGCATTAATTGAATTATTCGATCTACTATTTTAATCTTGATTGTTATTTTCACAACGTTTCGGCCGATGTAATCCCCGACCTACTTTAGGTGCATCTTTTCGAGCGTGAAATCTTTTCTGATGCCAAATTTGTGAACATATGCAGAATGTTTGTACTGGTACATCTTTTGAAGCGATTTTTGCTGACGCAGAATTACGTAAACAGCCAGAAAAAGCCGAATAAAAACTAACCGGCGTCAAAAACTAAAACATAGGGCCATTCCAACAGAAAAATAATTAAATAACATCTAAAGCAAAAAAAAAAAAACACTCACCGTATGTTTATTTTAAAGAAAAATTATTTATTTTTTGACAAAGTAAATAATGAAGCAATCTTTATAATTTTTTTTCACGAGAAAGTTGAATTACATATTTTTGTTCGGTACTGAACCAGACAAAAACCGAAACATTTTTTACCCTAACCCTAAACAAACCCTAAACAAACTCTAAACTAACCCTAAACTAACCTAACCATAACCTACTTTTACTGCCTTTCGTAACAGTTATGTTTTGACTATTTTTTTTTGTTTTTCTCCCACATTTTTCTCTGTTGAACATTCTTGACAATCACCAATTTACGATTAAATAAATTTACGATTTAACTTGTCGTCTGCTTTGCTCATCTTCTGATTAGATAGGCGCTTCGGCATCTTCCGTTTGTTTACGTAAACAGTCGAAAAAGCCGAACGAGAAATTGGTTTTGTCTGGTTTAAAAGCTGCACTTGTACCAGAATTTCGAACTGAATCTATTACTTAATCTATGGGGTATATTACTTTCGTTGCATCAGTCATGATTGAGTCGAAGTATTCATTAATTAAGTATTGTTATTCTTACTTATTATCGCTTGTAGTGAGGATTGACTCCCCAAACCACAGAAAACTCGCTTAGTACGCCATTATCTGTTGCATCACGTGGATATGTTAACTAACACTTCTACCCTCTCATGTTGGCTCGAGATTTTCTGGCTTCAAAATTTCAAGAACATCGTGTGATTGGCCGAGGATACGGAACACCATGGCCACCAAGGTCGCCTGATATCAGCCCACTTGACTTTCGTTTGGGAGCAAGCTGAAGACCCGCGTATTTCATCAATTTCGGCCTAAAACTATTAATGAGCTCAAAGATAGCATAATTTCAGAGGAAAATAAAGGCGGTATAATTGAACATTTTTTGTAATGTTACAAACCCCATTAACTCTGCTTTCTTTTGATTACATTTAGTTTCATTTAATATGATTTAATATACATTTAATAAAGACTTTATAATTTGCGTGCATTTTGACTCAGCCTGTATATCAGATGAGATGCAGGACACATTCTTTTCGAAGAAGGATTTACGAGGGATTTCAAATATGAAGTGTCTTAAGCTGTCCAAATCGGCGCTAGAATAGCTATAAACTCTGCGATGAAAAGGGACATCAAAGAAGGTGTGGAATTAAAAAAAAAAATCTGAATTGAGACAACTGAGTGGTCGGATGATTCCAGAGAAGACAGGACAGTAGATCACACTAATTAATCGTCTTACCTTTTTTCTTAAGTGTGTTTGATTTTTTGCGACATGTAAGTAAAAGTTTATACATTTTTAAATACCTAAAAGGATCTTTTCATGCACAGAGATTTTTTGAAATTATATATTTTAGTTTAACTAAAAGAATCATCTCAGCATTTAATTTGATATACCTACAGGAAAGTTTGGGTAAATTTGTAGATGAGCATCCTCCGCCAACAAGATTCTCCTCTTTTTAGGCATTTACGTGAGAACACCCTGTAAAACTTGGCGATAAAAACAAAAAAAAGAAACAATTATTTTAGAAATGTAAGTGGGTATCAGTTTCGCATATAAATTTAATGTAAAATACATTCTATCGTTTCCGGGTTTTTCTAACTTTTTAAGGAAGTTAACCGAAAAAAAAAGCACAACATTTATCTCCCATAGAAACAACTATGTAAACTGCCGTAAAACGCTAAAATGGCCCGGATTTGCGAGATCATTTTACGTAAAATTTGTAGGCAAAACAAATCTCACACTCTAAATTCTAAAATAATTGTCTTTCACGCGTAATCGCCTAAAAGAAATCGGAGATGGGAGCATTTTAAAGGAGGTTGTTCATCGACATTAATACCATTTGGTATATTTGTAAATTAACATCGTCTGCTAAAGCCCCCCCCCTGCCAATTTTAAGCGATTACGTGTGGACACCCTGCAAAAACACACACAATTATTTTAGAATTATATATATATATATATATATACATATATATATATATATATATATATATATATATATATATATATTCCGGGTGATTCGAGATATATGCCAACTTTTGATGTAAGTTTTTATATGCCTTTTAACTTGCAATTGTTTTTATCAAGCCTTCTTCTTGGGCTTTTATCATCTTACTTTTTTTCTGTTTCAGATTCATATGTTTTTTCCATGACTATTAAATTAACAATTTCTGTGATGATCAGCAATGTTAAAATAAATAAAAAACTATATATTTTTCTTGACTAAGTTGTGAAACGCGCGTAAGATATGAAAAAATTAAAAAAGCTTTAAAAATAAATATACAATCTGTTTGTAAGACAAAAGGAAAAAAATACAGGTATTTGTCGAAGTACGAAAATGAGGAAATTGAGAAACATAAATAAATTAAAATTATGGTAATAGATTGATTTTACCATTTGGTCATTGAAGTATATATGCTCTGAAGCTTATAACACGACCTCATTGAGCTTGCAATTTGAAATCAATTCGGGAATTATCAATAGTGTATACCTAAATATATATTTTTATAAAACCTTATATATATATATATTTATTTATTTTAGTACAGAAAAACTAGTACAACATTTGTACCGTCGGTTTACAGCACGGAAAGTCTTAGCCATCCGGCTCTCTTCAGCTTCTGTTGTCATCTGTTTTGGAAATGTGAAGCTGAAGAGAGCCGGATGGCTAAGACTTTCCGTGCTTGAAATCGATAGTACAAATGTTGTACTAATTTTTCTGTATCAAAATAAAAAATATAATGCTCTTAATTTTTAACTTTAATACTTAATTAATCGAGCACTCTGCTGGGATTTTTCCTACTATAATACAAAGAAGGTATATATATATATATATATATATATATATATATATATATATATATAGTTATTGAAAAGGACAGACAACTTATGTCTGGATATCCTTGTGTGGATCCTTTCCATTTGCGAATCATGGTCTTTGTTTTGGTGGGGAATTGGCTGATTAATCTGCCATAACTGTAGGTGTCCCAAGTACTTTCAGGGCATCCGGGCCTATCTTTAGGGGAATCAGGTAAATACCATAGTGTGAATTCTAATATTAATAGGTAGTTTTGGCTGGAATTATCATATTAATACGGAACTAAAGTTAGAACTATACAAATTTTAGAATGTTATCACTAGTGTTAAAGTTAATTCTGTTAATGGCTGTTTTTTGGGGTTTTGATGTATAACGCTTCTAATATATAGGGTGTTATAGTGGAAACGATTCACACAAGGATATCCAGACATAAGTTGTCTGTCATATTCAACAACACTTGTATTACAGAGAAATGATGCCTATATATATATATATATATATATATATATATATATATATATATATATATGTGTGTATGTGTGTGTGTGTGTGTGTGTAGTTTATATGCTTTTTTGGTCGATTCTCAGTTTATATTATATTCATTATTTGCTCTACCTCTTTTTCATTCCCTGGAGTTTTCTGAATTCTGCGGAAAAAAGGTTATTACTTGACATTACTTGGTGACGGTCGGAGGTGTCACCAACATGTGGAGAAAGGAAAGATCTGCCCGCGAGGCAGTGTCACATGCACGCCTAGCTTCATGTCGACCGTGAAGAATGTCGAAGGTAAGTAAAGAAAACTAAAAAGTGATTAAGTGTCACGCGATTCACGAACGCAGAAAGATAAGCGTGTCAGCGAGAAAATGCCGACTGCTCTTCGGCGCCACGCGGGAATCATTTAGATGGAAAGACAAGGAACATTTTTATAACACGAGACTAAATTACGACAAGAACGAATCTTCTGAAAATTCAGTCATTTCATCTGCGCGCTTAGCAATTATCTGGAAAATGTCATCAAGATTAAAAAAAAAATATGAGATCCTCAACTACAGTAGTTAATGGAATCGGCTTGACGTGTTCAAACATCGTTGGACATTCAAAAAAAATACGTACACTTTCGCACTTTCACCATTTTGAAAGCAATGGCTGTTGCAGCAATCATACGGGTCTACGATGGAAAAAGAGTGAGGGTCGTTCCGTGTGTCGGCAATCGGAGATTGAACCCAGAGCGTCCTGCTTTCAAGATAGAATTTTGTTATTTTTGTGTCATGAAGAGATTTAACTTATGCGAATAAGCATTGTTATTATTGGGTGAATCATCGTTGAGATAAACAGATTAGGAAATTGACTCCAAAGGGCAGTCTGAAAAGTCTGAAAAGTTGACGCGGCGAGTTTTTACCGCATCAGAGAAAGAGAAATAGAGAAAGAGAGACATAGTTTTCAGATAAAAAAAAATCACAATGGGCCCTTTTGTAACGCGATTTCCCCTCGAGGGTTTGGTTAAAATAATAATTGTAACGAAAATTGTGCGAGGTCAAGTTTTGTGATTTGGGGAGGAATGGTTTGATTGAGTACGAATAAAATATTGCAAGATAAGAAAAATAAACAAAAGTGATTCCTAGGCTAGTCAGGTATGCAGATAAACAATTGAATCAATACAAAAACAAAAAATTGAATTGCTAGAAAGTAAAAAAAAAACGTCTGCTCTCACTAGAATATGTGAGCTCAACCTACCTCCCTCTCACGGTACATGGAAGGATGTGAGACAACTTTATTAAATCAAAATGAATTGAGCGATAACAGTTTCCTGTGTGTATTTGTTCGAGTCTTTAATGATAAGCCAACTTGCAAGAAAAAAGATGTTACAAGAAGTGTGAAGAGAATTCTTCATCGGAAGAACTGCCTTCCTCACGCAGTTGTGTCTGTTTTTTGTATTCCTTTTGTAATGGCTGTCTGTGTAGAGGATTTAGTAGAGGATTCGCTGGTTGTTCCGTGTATTTTTTCCTAGGTAGTGTCTTTGTCACGGCACAAATGTGGTTATCGTTTAGTTGAGAACTCCTCGGCTGTCGTGGAGACGTCTCTTGACGGTCTCTTATTGTCCTGGCACGGCACCACAAGATTCCGGAGTAATGATACACACACCCTTCAATGAATGGATTAATCTTGTCGGTATGTTTGACAGGTTTTCAGCGTCATTAATTTTGGCATCATTAATTATCCCCAGAGAACTTATTAGCTGGCTAGGGGACTGTATAAAAAGGAGTGAACAATCATTTTATGTAAAATATATGCCATTTACTTTTAAAGTCCGAAAAAAGATATAAAACTTTTAAAAATCAGCGGAGTTGGTTCCGGGCACATGCGTCCAGTATGAAGAGGAAAATGCCAACAAAATTATGCCTCTCTCTCCACTAAACGCTACTGTTTAATTACTGCATTCATTTATTATGTTATTTACTGTTTCGTCTTTTTGTCCACAGCATCTACATTTAATGTTTTCCTTGTTTTTTCCCCTACTTTTTTTAATTTTTATGTAATTCGTTCTGATTGCGTTGTTTTGTGCGGCTGTCAGTAGCGATTCAGTTTCTTTTGTTCAAGTGTCTTTTTGAAGCCATGTCTATGTATAATTGAGCGGCTATTATTTGGTCAGTCTTATAGATCATACATGTAGCTGGTTCTTTTCCCATTGTTTTTCTCGTTCATTTTTTTTTTCATTTAAACTGCTCTTTGTATTTTTATTTGGGTGATCATTTTTGCAGGGTTGATAAGTCACTCCGTATCCTGGCTTATATATTTGTCTCGTTGTCTTATCGCATCATCCACACCCTCCTCTATACTTGCATGTCATCTGTCCTGCTTTATATTTTCTTATATAGAGTCTGTCAGTATCATCCTCCGGGTGTAATGCACTGTATTTGGTTATTAGTTATTTAGTTCTTTGATTTTGGTGGTTGTTATTTTGTCCAGCCTGTGACAAGTCCAGAATATCTGACATATATTTATTCATTTTATTATGTTTCTACTATATCATTTTTTTTCTTTTTACTTATTTCATTTTCATGAAAATCGCTCCAGGCAAGGCACGCCGCCACTTGATGTAATAGCTAAAAAAAATTAAAAACAAATTACCCACTTCAAGGTCAAAAACTAGCCAATGACAAGTGTTAGATGGATAGATTTCAACGCAGAAAATAGCAATGCTATTCTTTGTCAGAAACATCGCTCATGAAATATTAGGACGACACGGTAAAATAAAGGAAGCAAATGTTACGAAAGTTCACTTTCTACTCTCCTTGATTTCAAGTAGTTGGTTTCTTCTTCTAAGCTATTCTATTCCGATCTTCTATTTCATTTCTCATATATGTTTATAGGTATCATGCTCGCCAAGCGTCTTTATCGTATTTGCATCTCTGGAGAAGAAAAATGGAAAACTTGAAACAGCAGAAAGCAGATAACTACCCTCTACTGTTTCAAGAGTTCCCTTTTTCGTCTCCAGTGATGCAAAATTTTACATTTCGAATTACATTTATATGTCCTGGCTGAAAATTCTGGTTGTAATTATTAAATTTTCTGATTCCCTTGTGTTTTTTTTGTTTATTTTTCAAATAGTTTCATGATGTCCATATAAATGAAGTGGTTTGCACCTTCTGAGTATGCTGTTGAATAGCATTCTGGCTATGTTAAATAGTAATTAAGACTTTTCCCTGAAAAATCCCTTCTGTATTCTTTTGTCTCTGCCAGGTGTTGCCCTCCAGCTGTTAGTTCCCGTTTCTATGTTTCCATTGTTTTCTTCAATAAAGTTTATATTATGTCAGCTTTGTATTATTTGTATTATGAAGGATACTGTTCTCATCTTGTATGTTATTCTCACAACGTTTAGCCCGACGTAACCTCCAACTTTCTTCAGGTTCGTCTTATCAAACACGGAAATCTTTATGTCGAACTCGGGAATCTGTACGGATTTCTGAGCGGAATCCTTTATTTAATAAATGAGGATTACTTATTCTTGTTCTGTCAGCCATGTAATAAGTCATTCTTAATTTTTTTATTAGTATCGCTCGTACTGAGATTGAACCTTCAACTTCCAGAAGACTGTCACTTAGAACTGAGTATACTTAGCACTTTTATCTGTGGTGCCACCACCACAAAGACCCGTGGCGCAATGGATACAAGTGATAAGTTTTAAGTTTCAATCATCCGTTATTTCGAGTTTTCATCTCATCATCTCAAGTAGTGCACATTTTTCCATTCTATCCGGATGTTATGGATGAAGATTATGGTTATGTTCATTCGCTTTTTTAAGTTCTTTTGGGGTTTTCTTTGTTGTTTTTTTTTGCTTGAACTTGTATCCGGCGTTTTCTATACTTAGTATAATGTTGAGTAGCATACTGGCTATGATAAACAGTAGAAGTGATAGAGAGTCTCACTGGAAGATGCTTATTTGTATTCTTATCTCAGTTAGGTGTTTTCATCCACTTGTCTTGCCCTCTAGGCGGGACTTAGAATTCGCCGACTGCAACCCCATGCAGAGAAGTAAGACCACCTCCCCAAAATGGGACCACCTGTTGACCGTAGGTGGCGACGCGTAATGTCTTAGGACGGAACTCTCGTGGCTGAGCGATTCGTGGCTTGGTCACTTTGGTTCTTACTTTGGTAAGACGGGAGGTCGGATAAGCCCGATACAATAAATCGACTGGTCACGTCATGCCCTAGTATCTATAAGTTCATCCCCAACCGTTTTATTCACTCTGATTCTTTAAAAAATCAAAACCTTATTTCTTCTTTTTCGTTTTTTTTCCTCCCCAAATAGATACTAGAAGAGGGTGCCTGGATGTCAATCACGTTTAGAACAAAGAAGATTATCAACGCTAAAGAGTAATGTTTTCAAAGAGTAACGTTTCCAAAGAAGTAATTTTTTTCTGGAAGTAATGTTTTTCTTGGAGTGTTTTTGATCTGGAAGTAATGCTTCTCTCTCTCTCTCTCTCGCTCGGTAAAGTTCAATTCTAGGACTAATGTTTCCGCTTTCACTGAGATTTCTTTCTGAGAGCAATGCATTCTGAGAGCAATGTATTTTGGTTATCTAAGAGCAATATATTCATGGAATATAAATAATTACCCTATTCATGGAATTGACAACTATATTTCAAGAAACACAAAACTAATGATATTTGTCCACCGCTTGTGGTATTGTCGGAATTTATTTCAGCTTACGTGTGGTTATTTGCACATAGTAATGTTTTCAAAGAGTAATTTTTTTTCAAAGAGTAATGTCTTCAAAGAGTAATGTCTACGATAAATAATGTCTTCAAAGAATAACGTATTCAAAGAATAATGTCTTCAAAGAGTAATGTATTCTAGTTATATAAATAATTATCCTACCTATAGAATTATATTTGACAACTTTATTCGGCATTAAATAACCCATGCATAAATGATATGTCGTAAAAAAAAAGACAAGCCATCCTCCACTTGTCAGTTCCCATCTCCAGGTTTCCATTGCTTTCTTTTATAAGATTGATACTTTTATTCGCTGTTTTGTACATCCTTAAGCATTCAATTATCCACGATTGCAGGATTCTGCCGTAGGCTTTGTTGTAGTCATGGTTATTGAAGTGAAGTGGTGGTGATTGCGAGATATAGAACGAATATAAAGAATCAATGGAATCAAATCTATTCTGTAAAAATCTACAATTAACATTTATTCTACATTTGTAAGTGAAGAAATAATTACTCCTTCGTTTAGACGTATTACTTGATGAGAGCTGTGCGATATGTCATAATCCAAAACCTATGCTCTCTGGAATGATTCAAGGGACACAACTCACTCTCACAATAATTGAGGCAAAGGAGATAACTCTTGGTCACAGAGGTACTCTCCTTTAAATACAAAAATGTTATTAATATTTATTTTCAAGATTGAAGAGATTTAATCTAACAGCATTGTGCTTTTTTCTGATTTGTTTTACCTTATTTAGGACCATTGGTATATATGTATAACAGATCATGTGCCCCTCCTGTCTCTTTCCGGCATCCTTTCTGTTCTTCGGGGAGTAGGCCACTATTATTAAGGGAGTGGTAAATTGTTCTTTAAATTGTGCCGTTAAAGTTTTCTACATAGTTGGTAGGCAAGTTATTGGTCTGTAGCTGCTTGGAGTCGCTCCTTTGTCGCTGTATTTTTGTATTAATGTAGCCCTTCCTATTTATTATTATTCACTCACTCGTTGTATGGTTTCAGTCTTCCCTTTGATTCCAATTGCTCCCAGTCCTTTATCCAGGTTCTTCGGAACGTTTCCTAGTGCTATTACGATTATTTGTATCATATTTACTTTCTTCATACTCCATATCCCTTTCAATTCTCTGGCAAGTTCCGTGTATTTGCTTCGTTTTTTCTGTCCTTTTTGTCTTCACCCTGTGGTCAGCTGGAACGGCAAAATCTACGATTTGGCAGGATTTTTCTTTCTTGTTGACTATTATGACATCCGGATTCTTTGCTTGTATGAGTTTATCTGTTTGTACTTCCATATCCGAGAGGATTTTGTGTTTTTAGTTTTCGACTACTGTCTCTGGTTAAGGGTTGTACCATTTGTTCGAGTGTCTGAAATGTATTTGTTTGCATAGCTCCAAGTGTACTGCTTTCCCCATGCCTAATTTTGTATTATTTTGGGGCCAGTTTTCGGCATTCACTTATTACATGATTTACTGTTTTGTCTGTTTGTCCGCATTTACTGTTTTCCTGGGTTTTATTTATTTAAGCTTTAATGTAGTTGGTCCTAATCACATTGTTTTGTGCAGCCGTCAGTAGGAATCTCGTTTCTATGTTCATGTGTCTTTTTCGCACCAATGCTCAACTATTTTCGTGCGTCTTTACTCTTGTCATTCTTATGAAACGACTATGTAATTGTTTTTCTCCCCACTTTTCTTTTCTTGTCTGTTTGTGTCCAGTTGCGGTGCTTCCTGCGTTGTTTATTGGGACGGTGTTTTTTGCTGCGATGATCAGCCTGATAATTGTTAGTGTCGTCCACACAGTCTTCTATACTTACCAGTCCTTTTCCCCCTTTGTTTCTCTTCATGTAGAGTCTGTCTTTTGGATGTAGTACGTTGTGCATTGTCATTAATATTCTAGTCTTCTGGTCAATGTTCATGAATTCTTCTTTAGTCCAGCCTATGAATGGTCCAGAATATCTTATTTGTGATACCGCCTAGGTATTTATTCCTATGATTAGGTTTCTGCTATATAATTTTGTTTCTAAGAGCTTTCTTGTTCTTCACAGATATTATTTTCCAATCTTTTCTTTAATTTCTGTTGCTTTGATTTTGACTGCTTCCAAAATTCACAAATATTTATAGCTGCCTTGTCCGCCCAACACCTTTATCTGTTCTTGGTTGGGTAGTTCCATGCCCCCTCAGTCGTCTCCAGCTTTCCCCTTTTCATCTCTAGCAGTGCACACTTTTCCATTCTGAACGTCATTTTAATGTCCTGGCTGAAGATTTTGGTCGTGTTTATCAGCATGTCCAGTTTCTTTTTTGCTTTTTGTAAATAGCTTAAAGTCGTCCATGTACATGAGATGGTTTATTCTTTGTTCGTTGCCTGTGAACTTGTATTCGGCATCACATTTATTGAGAATGTAGTTGAGTATCATCTTGGCTATGATAAACAGTAGTGGTGATAGGGACTCTTCTTGGTAAATGCATCTCTGTATTTTGATCTCCGTCAAGTGTCGTCCTCCAGCTGTCAGTTCTAATCTCCATGTTCCCATTGCTTTCTCGATAAGATTAATAATCTTGTCGGGTATCTTGTACATTTTTAAACATTCAATTATCCATGCTTGAGGGATTCTGTCGTAGGTTTTCTTGTAATCAATATAAGCCATAGATATATTTTTTTCTGCTTTTTACTTCTTTGATGCTCTTTTGATCTATGCATAACAGATCATGCGTCTCTCTTTTCTCTTCCTGGCACCATTTTTGTTCTTCGCGGAGTAGCCCACATCTGTTCAGGGAATGGCAAATTTTCTCTCTCAGTTGTTCCGTAAGGATTTCCCACATTGTTGGTAAACAGGTTATTGGTCTGTAATTGCTTGGGGTCGTTCCCTTCTTGGCGTCTTTTTGTATTAGCGTTGTCCTTCATTTGGTCATCTACTCTGGTACATCCTCTCAGTTTCTATTCTAGCCTTTCATGTAGGGTCGTGAATTTTTTGAACCAGTACGCATGTATTCCATCGTGGCCTGGTGTTTTCCAGTTTGACATTTTCTTCAGTGTTGTCTTAATAGTATGAAACAACGATTATGACCGACGGAGATCGTGCACTTTGGAGCGCATTAGTATGCATCTTGGTGAGGATGCTGGACCCTACGTAGAAATAAGTAGAGATCTGAGGCTAGTACATATCTTTGACTGTCAAAACATTGGTCAGAGTTGGCGACGAAATGTCTGGAAAAAACGTGTTGGTTGTCAATTGTAATTATCCCCTCCCAAGGAGTCGCTTGCCAGATACCGCCTCGGAATTTGGTAATGATCCCTTAATCACGCATAGGCTGATCACAGGTCAGCTCTTAGCCGAAAGAAGGCGAAAAATCGTTTTTGGCATGATAAGCAATGAAAGCTAAAACAGAAAACTCTGTTTATCTGAATCGTTGACAGGGCCACCACTCGACCTCTACCAACCCCGAAAGAGGAGGAAAGACACAGAGAAAGGGATGGGAGAGAGAGAGAGAGAAAGAGAGAGAGTAAATCAGTATATACAACACCACTCCCTCCCGAAAGAGGAAGAAAGACCCAAGGAGAAAGAAGGGGTGTTACAATATGCTTTTTTGGGAAGAGAAAGGATTTTGTTTTGAGTAGACGAGGAGTTAGATTTGGGATCGCGGCCTGGACGGTCGTGTTAGCCGGAGCTCAGACTCGAACGGCCACCAAGCGGGAGTTCGCGCGAAAGGCCTCTCGTTTGGATAACGTTGCCCATGGTATTTCCCCCACCGTTTTAAGTAGACAAGATTAGTTCAACTTACAACATTATTAAGAACTTGCGATCGTAAATGGGTTCTCGCGCACAGAGAGAGAAGACGAAATACCTTAGCTAAAAGACATTTTATCAAAACAATAAGACTTTAAGTTTCAAGTGTAAAACCCATTCTTTCCTTTAATTGTTAATAATTATTTGATACGAAATAATACCGCTGAGTTGTTTGAATTATTCCTATTGTCGATTTGTTCTGCTTGTACAACCTTGCCTTCACAGAATCATGAAATCATCATCATCGCCGTCATCACGACCTTGGAGGAAATTCGACACATCTCTTTTTTACAGCCACTATTGACCATCATCGGTCCAAAGAGGGTGTTCACAGTCTGGAAAGATTTCTGTGCAGAGAACCAGACGTGTGAGCACAGAGATAGAGACACGAGTGGACCACCTATGTTACAAGTGGTTCAGTGACACCGGATCAGAGTGAGGTATCTGTTTTACTCGGCACCGCGACCGGAATATCAAACACCTGTGCGTGACTGGCCGACAAGGATACCCACAGGGTCAGAAAGAAGCGTGTGGGGTCTTTCGTTATAATAGTTTCTTTATTAATTTCTTTTTCTGTTCCTTCTTCAATGTTTTGTAGTTTATTTTTTTATGTCTTTCAGCCATTTAACATTTTTGTTGTGATCTTCAGCTTTTTTCCATATCTTGCTCCAGAAATATTTTGTTTCTATCGGGTTCGGTTTGTTCACGTATTTGTAAAACTGGCTTTTATTGTTGTCAAAGATCATGTTCTGTTTGCATTGATCGGATTTGTATCTGTGTCGTCTCAATCTTCCTTCTTTTGCTGCTATCTTTTGTTTTAGTTCTTCATGTTTCTTATTTAGTATTTCCTTGCGATTCAGATTTCTGCTTTTCCATCGTTTACTGTTTTCCTTCATCTTGTTTACGGTTTTAGCTTCCTTTTGAAGTTTGGTGATCTGGGTTTCCAGTTTGATATCCCATCCAGATTACGTGTTTCCATTCTTTTGGCCAGTCTTTTTATTCTTTTTTTTAGTTTCATACTATATTAATTTTGCCTCCAGATATATCGAGTTGTTTAGGTCTGTGATAGTGTCTGCTGGGATGTAGTCTGTTTACTTTCTCTGTTTCAACTTTTAACTTCTTACAACTTTCGTTCTTTAGGGATGAGACTGTTGTGTTGTTATCGGACATTAATCGTTTGATGTTTTCCACTTCTTTTACTTCTTCCTAATTGAGTTCTATGGTTTTATAGTCTCGTCATCTTCAGTTTCTGTGTTTATGTTTTTCAGTATTCTTCCTGGGAGTTTTCGTCAAGTGCTGTTTCTTGATCTGTTAGGCCATTTATCTTTTGTTTGATTTCCGTTAATTCCATCTCCAAGAACCACCCTCTCTTGAGTATCTGTCTTGCTTGATCTGCTATTCTTTTGTTCCGTTGTATGGTAGTCAGTAGAAATGTCCCAAAGATATTTCATTCGTTTCCGGTGTCCTCTTCCTGTGGGGCAGCGGCTTTTGTAGTAGCATTTCATTACCAGTCTGTTCTCTTTTGTGGTCCATTTCTGTCTATGGCGTTCTGGTTTGTTCTTTTCATTCTTGCTTTCTTGTGTTTGGTCCGTGTCCTTGTCATACCTGGTATTGTATGGGTTAATTACCTGTTTTAGGGTCGTGATCTCTTTTCTGAAATTAAAAAAGCCAACATTCGCAGTATGCGGACCGGCTCCCCCATGTTGGTCATCGAGGAAGCATTTGCTCGTCATGATACTCAGATCTTTCTTCTGGGTATTTGTAGACATTTATCATGGTTTGGTGTCTGTGGCTACATCAGCCCCAGGCTTGGTTTACCTGTGATCCTGTTATAGGGATAGTATTTCTGTCATTTAAATGAAGTTCAAGGTGCGCTATCACACATACATGAAGACACATTTACGAAAAATTAAAATTAAATATATATATATATATAAAAATATTCCTCTCCCATGTTTGTCTGATGAATTGATGCCAAGTAATCAAACGTTCGGTCCAAATTAAAAAATAAAGGAAACTTTTTCCTCTCACGTGACTACTATTTAGGGAGTATTACAATTACTTTCCACTCAAACAAAAATCAAAAATATCATCTACCGACCCCGGAAGTCCAATCTCAGAAGCTTCTTATCAGTTAGCATTAAAATTCACAATTAATATAACGTTTTTATATCTACCAAAAAGACGGCTTAAATCGGTACGCTCGGGACTTTAAATGTTCATCGGCATCTAAAAGAAAGTAACGGGGGCTAGGTGGCAATAATCTTGCCTAACGTCCCAGTGCTCTCTGCAACCTTCTGATGGATGGCCGGTTGGTGCTTTCCCTCCTCGGTCTTTCCATCCTCCTTGACCCTTCATTACAATTTGGTGTGGAACGAGCCGAAGATTTTGGCATCATTTTTGTGTGTGTGTGATCTGATTTTGTGGGTTTCTGGCTGTTTTTGTTCCCTTGGGCTCGTGTAATATTATTATTATTATTATTATTATTATTATTATTATTATTATTATTATTATTATTATTATTATCATTATTATTATTATTATTATTATTATTATTATTATTATTATTATTATTATTATTATTATTATTATTATTTACTCACTAGGAGTTATCACACTGGTCATCGTCAGTGGTCACCCACTGCCGACAACCTGTGGTATTCCCTGGAGTCCGAGTGACAACAAGTCTCCTCAGGCCTCCAGTATGCTCCACCTCTTTTCGTTCATCACCGCTGATGACCTTGCGGTAATCGCAACAGCCACTTACCAACGATTTCCCGCTGATAAGGGCCATCGGTCCCCTCTGGGGTCCGAGTGGCAACAAGCCTTCCCAAGGTCCCAGAGCTGTCCGCGCTCTTCCAGTGGAGGTCTGGTTTGCGCTTTCCATCCTCAAACCCTCCGTCCATAATTTTTGTGGCGTCAGTCTATGCTTGCGCCTCTCTCGTGCGGTTGTATTTTCCCCGGTTCTGTTGTCTTGTGCTTCCATGTGTTTGTTCTCCATTCGTTGCATATGTGGGTTGGTTTCCGCATTCGAGGACATTTCTCAGGATTGTAGCTGTTTTGATCATTACTGTCCTTTGTATGGTCTCAGTTATCCCTTTGATTTCTATTTCTCTTAGTATTTTCTCCATGTTTTAGGGGACTGTTCCTAGTGCTCCTATGATTATTGGTGTTATACTGACTTTCTTCATGTTCCATATTCCTTTCAATTCTCTGGCAAGTTCAGTATATTTGCTTCTTTTTTCCGTCTCTTTGATCTTCACTCTGTGTCTGCTGGAACGGCAAAGTCCACGATTTTGCAGGATTTTTCTTTCTTGTTGATTATTATCATATCCGGTCTCCTTGCTGTTATGGGCTTGTCTGTTTGTACATTCATATCCCATATGATTTTGTGTTTTTCGTTTTCTAGTACAGTTTCTGGTTTGTGTTTGTACCGTTTTTTTGCATATTCGAAATTCAGTTGTTTGCACATTTCCCGGTGTACTTCTTTCCCCATGCTGTCATGTCTGTTCTTGTATTCCCTTTGAGCTAGCTTGCTGCAATCACTTATTATATAATTTATCGTTTCGTCTCTTTGTCCACACAGTCGGCATTTGCTGTTTTCCTGGGTTTTATCTATCTTTGCTTTAATAAAGTTTGTCCTAATCGCATTGTTCTGTGCGGCCGTCAGCAGAGATTCCGTTTCTCTGTTCAGGTGTCCTTTTCTTAGCCATGTCCAGCTGTTTTCATTGGCTTCATCGCTTGTGAGTCTTATAAAGCGTCCATCTAGTTGTTTTTCTTCCCACTTTTCCTTTCTTGTCTTTTTGTTTCTGGGTTCAGTACTTCCGGGGTTGTTTGTTGGGCTGGTGTCTCTTGCTGTGGTGATCAGTCTTTCCGTGTTTTGGGTTACATATTTCTCCAGATCTTTTTTGGTGTCTTCCACACAGTCTTCTATACTTACCAGTCCTCTGCCTCCTTCATTTCTTTTCACGTAGAGTCTGTCCGTGTCGTCTTTTGGGTGCAATGCATTGTGCATAGTCATTAGTTTTCTAGTTCTTTGGTCAAGGTGCCTGAGTTCTTCTTTGGTCCAGCCTATGAATGGTCCAGAGTATCTTATTAGTGATACAACCCATGTGTTTATCCCTTTTACTAGGTTTCTGCTATATAGTTTAGTTTCTAAGAGTTTCCTTGTTCTTCGTAGATATTCTTTTCCAATCTTCTCTTTCATTTCTGTATATTTGATTGTGTCTGCTTCCAGAACTCCCAGGTATTTGTAACTCTCTTGTTCTCCTAGCGCCCTCATCTCCTCTTGGTTGGGGAGTTCTATACCTTCTGTCGTCTCCAGTTCTCCTCTTTTGATCTCTAGCAGTGCACATTTTTCTATTCCAAACTCCATTTGGATATCCTGGCTGAATATCCTGGTTGTGTTTATCAGCTTTTCCAGTTCTTTTTTGTTTTTTTGCAAACAGTTTAAGGTCATCCATGTACATCAGGTGGTTTATTCTTTGTTCTGTATCCGTAAACCTGTATCTGGCATCACACTTTCTGAGTATGTAGTTGAGTGGCATCATGGCTATTATAAACAGTAGTGGTGATAGAGAGTCTCCTTGAAAAATGCCTCTCTGTATTTTTATCTCAGACAGGTATTGTCCTCCGGCTGTCAGTTTTAGTCTCCATGTTTCTATTGCTTTCTGGATGAGATTAATAATCCTGTCTGGTATCTTGTATATTTTTAAGCATTCAATTATCCATGTTTGGGGGATTCTGTCGTAGGCTTTCTTGTAGTCAATCCATGCCATGGTTATGTTCTTTTGTCTGCTCTTCACCTCCTTTAGGGTCTTTTGATCAATGTATAGTAGATCATGTGCCCCTCTTTGTCCTTTCCGGCATCCTTTTTGTTCCTCGGGGAGCAGTCCACGATTGTCCAGGGATTGGTAGATTTGTTCTCTCAGTTGTGCTGTGAGAATTTTCCACATTATTGGTAGACATGTTATCGGTCTGTAGTTGCTGGGGGTCGTTTCCTTTTTGGGGTCTTTTTGTATTAGTGTTGTTCTTCCTTCCGTCATCCATTCTGGTACGTCTGTTTTGCGGATACATCCGTTCAGTTTCTGCGCTATTGTTTCATGCAGGGTCGTGGATTTTTTAAACCAGTATGCATGTATTCCATCATGGCCTGGTGCTCTCCAGTTTGCCATTTTTTAAAGGTTTTCTTGATCGTTTCTTTGTTGATTTCTGTTTCGGTTCCTTCTTCGATTTCCTGCAGTTCATCTCTCATGTTTTTCAACCATTGGGCATTCTTGTTGTGCTTTTTTGGTTCTTCCCATATCTTGCTCCAGAATTGTTTTGTTTCTGTTGGGTTCGGTTGCTCTGTTGTTGTTTTTTCTCCATTTACGTTTTTGTAGAACTGGCTTTCATTGTTTTCAAAGGTCCTGTTTTGTTTGCTCTGTTCTGATTTGTACCTGTATAGTCTCAGTCTTCCTTCTATTGCTGCTATCCTTTGTTTTATTTCTTCATGTTTCTCATTTAGTTTTTCCTTGCGTTTCTGATTTTTGCTTCTTAATCGTTTCATGTCCTCCTTCCTTCTGTTCACGGTTTTAGCTTCTTTCCGAAGTTTGGTGATCTGGGTTTCCAGTCTGATTTCCCATCCAGGTTTTGTCGGTCCTCTCTTTTGTCCATTCTCCCCGTTTCTTAGTTTCATACTTACCGATTTTGTCCCTGCATATATCAGGTTGTTTAGGTCTGTAATAGTTTCTGTTGGGATGTGTGTGAGGAGTCTGTTTACTCTTTCTGTTTCTGCTTGTAACTTCTTCGCTACTTCATTCCTGAGAGATGGGAGTTTTGTTTTGTTTTCTAACATGTATCGTCTAATGTTCTCCACTTCACTTGCTTCTTTTTCGTTGAGTTCTATCTCAGCAGGTTCTGTGGTTCCGCCATTAGCCTTCTGTATGATTTCCGTCAGTTCCATCTCCGAGAACTATCCTCGCTTGAGGATCTGTCTTGCTTGATCTGCTATCCTTTGTTCCGTTGTATGGTAGTCACTAGCAATGTCCCAGAGATGTTTCATTCGTTTTCGGGAGCCTCTTTCTGTAGGGTAGCGGCTTTTATAATAGCACTCCATAACCAGTCTGTTCTCTTTCGTGGTCCATTTCTTTCTATATCCTTTCAGTTTGTTGTTTTCGCTCTGGTTTTCCTGTCTTTGGTCTGTGTCCTTGTCGTACCTGGAATCAGAGAGGTTACTTACCTGGTTCTTGTCCGTTGTCTTGTTTCTGAAATGAGAAGGGACAACATTCGCAGGATGCGGACCGGGTCCCCCATGTTGATTAACGAGGGAGCACCTGCCCATCATGACACTCAGGTCTTTCTCCTGAGTCCCACGGCTTGTATTTATATTATTGTGCATTATTCATATTTTAGGTGTGTGTGGCCACACCAGGCCCAGGCTTATTTTGCCTGTGGTCCTGTCACAGGGATAGTGATTGTCACATTCATTTTAATGAGTGATATTGTGCACTACCACAAAAAAAAACAAAAAAATTATATCTATATATATATATATGTTATACAAGGACATAAGTTTTCTTGGCCGCTCCATAATAGCAGATGCAAGGAAACGATAGGTTCCCCTCCACTTTTCTGCTTGTATTCTTGGTTGTAGTGCTAGGGGAGGGGGTCGGCTTCCGCTTCTGTGGATTATTCAATAGTTAAAACTTAATTTTATTAATTAAGGGCCCATTTTTATCTATAAGTTTCGACATCAAATTTTTTCTAAAAGTCATACGTACATATTAAAACTGTTTTTTTTTAAAAGTAAAATACACATAGTAACAAAAAAAAAGAAGAATAAAAAATTACACGTGTACTTATCAATTTATTATTATTATTATTATTATTATTATTATTATTATTATTATTATCATCATCATCATCATCATCATCATCATCATCATCAACATTATTGTTATTGTTATTGTTATTGTTATTGTTATTGTTGTCGTTGTCGTTGTCGTTGTTGTTGTTGTCGTCGTCGTCGTCGTCGTCATTCTTTTTCTTATTATTCTTTGTCTTCTTATCATTAGTTTTTTCATCTTCTTATTATGAGTCTTTTCTTCTTCTTCTTCTTCTTCTTATTATTATTATTATTATAATTAATGTTATTATTATTATTTTTATTATTATTATTTTCTAATTATTATTATGATTTAAAACAGTATATCCTACTCTGCTCAACTGAGTCTGTTGTCGCCACCACCGTCCTAGTCATCATCATCATCATGATCATCGTCGTCATGATCATCATCATGATCATGATCATCATGATCATCATCATCATCATGATCATCATCATCATCATCATCATCATCATCATCATCATCATCATCATCATCATCATCATCATCATCATCATCATCATCATCATCATCATCACGATTGTGGTCATCGTTCTTGTTAAGAAACAAATGCATAAATCAATTTGGACTTGACGCTACTGTCTGATCTTTTGCTCTGTGTACTCATGGAACTGAGTCTCATCGTTGTCATCATCATCGCTGTCATCATCATCATCATTGTCATCATCATCGTCGTCGTCGTATTCGCCGTCGTCTTCTTACTCGCTAAGAGAGAAAAGCATACATCAAATCGGCCTTAACTGAACGCTACTGTCTGATCTCCTAAGATAGTTAGGATTACTTTTCATCCGGAAAAGTCAATCGACTGTCCAGGAAGGTCAATTGAAGCAAGTATGTAATCAAACTTTGATTTCAACGGGATGCGGATGGGAGTGGCGGTGGCGGTTCAAAAGAAAACGGAAGTCTTTTTATTACGCCAAAAAGAAAAATAGCAGCATTTCTGGCCAACCGATTTGAATTGGTTATCTTAGAGAACAGACTCGAGAAATTTGCCGTCGACAGAATTTTGTCATACCTTTTACAGCCATTGAAAAAAAGAATGCTTGTGTAACACACAACAATCAATGAATTAACGAATAAGAAAATAAAAGAAACGTGCACTAACGTATAGTGTATACACTAGCATACCATATTTTTCAATGTTGCTACAGATCAGTAGACCCCTCCAAAGCACACCATAGAATTTACCCCCTATACGTAACACGATCTAACTTTAATATAGGTTAATCATCATCATCATCATCATCATCATCATCATCATCATCATCATCATCATCATCATCATCATCATCATCATCATCATCATCATCATCATCATCATCACTTTTGTACCATTCAAAAGAAGAAACCTAAACAAAAACTGCTAATGATTAAAAAAACACTTTCATACATACCCGTGTTTAATAAACATAGCGAAAATCAACTAATGGTCAGATTTTTACGAAATTTAAGATACTTTCGGATTAATTCATATTTTAAATGCAGTTTTAGTAAAATATATGATGAGAAATATTTTTTGTACGTGACCCCCCTATTTCATTTAATGAAATCTTAACATAAAATATTATAATCGATCGAAATTTTGATATTATATAAAACTTAAGCGTCTAAATAAAGATATCATCTGTATTTTTTAATGTTTAATCAACACATATTTCTGTAAACTTACCGTGAATTCGTAAAAAAAATAGAAATAAATTCAAGATTATTATGTTTGGGGAAAATACTGTCTTATTTTCACATGAATATATACCATAATCTGTTGAATTGCAAAGAAAAAAAAGACATTTTCAAAAATAATTAATTTTAAGACATTTAAATGAATTAAAACGTATAGGTAAATAAGTTATCTATTCCTGTGTTGAGATAGTAAACGGGAGTTATCTGCTCATAGAACAGGAAGTACCATGAATTATCTGCCCATAGAACAGGAAGTACCATGAGTTAACTGCCCCTCATTAATATATAAGATACTGTGGGGCCGCCATTTGTTTTTATAGTAGTGAACAGGGACAGACGTTGGAAGGGACATCTTTCATACTTTACATGGCGCTGCGAACAGGATTAAAACTACTGTAAAGCGTTGATTCTTTTAAGCACTACGTCGGGGATTGAACGTACCTACTATCAGCCACCATGGAGCAATGGTCTGCTATTGATGAAACAACTTATCGAACTGCAAAATGAAAATATTGAGCTCCGAAAAGAAATGCTTCGCCGTCATTCCAATATGTTACGGGTTGAAAGACAAGAACTACCCTCAATAGGATTAGATACCACGGACGGGGAATGCGCATTATTCTTGGACATATAGGCGCGATACAAGGATGTATGCGGATTGAAAGACCCAACCGCGATCCAGAGCTAACTACGGGAGACATGTACACCGGAAACAAACAGGCTACTCTTCGAACTAGTAGGGCCAGAAACGCTCAACTTTGCCACGAAGGAGTACCTTTTATGTCAGATACGACTGGTGGCAGTAAGAGGATTACACAAAGAAGTCCACCGACAGAAATTCCACTCCATGAGGCAGAAAGAGGGTGAGTCGATAACGCATTTTTTATCGAGATTACGTGGCCACGCGAAATTTTGCGAATTCAGGGTTCGATATCCAAATGTACAAACTTGCAGGCAGCAATTAGACTACCCAGACAACATGGTCACCGGACAAATGATAGCAGGACTTAGCAACGTAGAACACTAAAACAAGGTACTGACGGAGGTAGTGTCACTTGACCCTTTGAACCAGAAGTTCACACAGTTGGTCTTTCTGGAGGCAACAGGCATGTCAACTCCTCACTTCTACAACACCACACACCCTCTTACATTATCCAACGTACAAAGCTCGAACAAGGAACAGCACTACTAGGGGAACAAGGGCTTTCCAACTCCACGATACGCCAAACCTTGCAATGGATGTGGAGAGACCTCACACCCTAGAGGGTCGATTAACCGGAAGGATTGTCCGGCAGTTAGACACTTTTCTGGAGGGATGAGGCACATGAAGAAAGTATGCCGTAAACTTGTGGGGTCCAAAACGGAAGCCACGAGAAAAATGTCAAGAAGTGGGGAGTGTTTCGGATAGTTGTTCTGTTCGCAAGGGCAGCAGGTACAATAAAACAGAACTGACGAACGTTCCTCACCTCGAGTGGGATGGGAGAACAATTTCAGATGAGCACCCCAGAGCTACCACCCTCGGTGACAGTGGAAGTCCCCATGATGCCTGGAACTCATGCGAAATTTGGACGTATACCAAAATAACCGGTGAGTCAACATGGTCATTGCATCACAGCCTTTGCAAAAACAGGGGCGCAGACTTCTTCGAGTGGACCTGAGATTCAGAAACTCCTTGGTTACCCTGTTGGATATGGGGCATAACTGACAACCGATTAGAGATCAGTGGTATATTGTAAGTAGAAACAAACAGGCTGTATGTATCAGACAATACATCTGGATTCTATTTCTCACAAACTGCCTTGTACAATCTGATTTTGTAGCTTTCTTATTTCCTGACCTCGTTGTCGCAGAATAGCTAGTTATGGTACATAAAAGAAATTGCCCCATGTGGATGCCCGCGCAGAACGTCTGTCCCGATGAAACCAGAAACCATCCCATTCAAACCAACAGAAGCCAACAGACACAGACTCTAACAATGGTTAGTGGAACATTTTAAGTCAAGCGCATTTAACACATGCCCACATCAACCACGGTAAACAATTGAAAGTAAACTCTAAGAGATAAAATTCGTACCGAGGGTAACACATCGATACCCGTTCCTCATCACGCTGGGGATAATAGAACCGGCACCGGTAGGCACACCTACTACATGGTATTAAAAGATTGTGGTCACGCCGAAAAATGACGGGTGTCCAAGGCATACGGTCGACATACAAAAGTTGAATGATGCTACTATGAGAGAAACACATAACACCTAATCCCCATTCAATCGGGTTTTGATGATACCGGGACACACCATGAAAACGATCCTTGACGCATAAAATGGATACCACAGTTTACTGCCATCGCTAGCTGCACAGGACACCATTACATTCATTACCGAGTGGGGCCGATATAGGTACTGTCGGGCTTCTCAATGATTCCATGGATCAGGGGACGGATACACCCTTCGGTTTAGTAACATCAAAGTGGATATGGCTCGTAAAACCCGATGCATAGACGATTCAATAGAATCATCGTTCTGGCACACGGTTTACTACGTCAGTCACTGCGCAGAAAAGGGGATTGTATTTAACCCGGACAAGTTTCATTTTGCTGAAATGAAGATAGAGTTCGCAGGATTTCTGGTCACTGGAAATGGTGTTCGACCTATAAGAAAGATGACAGAAGCTATCCTTCTAATTCCTTACCCCCACATATGTCATTGAGGTTAGGTCCTGGTTTGGACTTGTGAATCAGGTGTCGTTTGTCTTTTCACAAGCAGAAGTTATGGCTCACTTCCGAGAACTATGTAGAACAAAGAACAAAAAGTTCTATTGGCACGAAACACTGGAGAGCATATTCCAAGAATCAGAGAGTGATAGTGAAGAGGATTGAGAAGAGCGTCAACACATTCGAAATTGAACAGAGTGACAGGGATGGTGCCAGATTACAGCAACTCAGGAATATCGTACTTCCTATTTACAAAACACAGTAGATGTGAGGACAAAGTAGACATGAGTTGTGGGGTGGCTACTGGAAACTCACTCTGGATGGGTCCAGTTTTATCAACGACGGAGAGTCGCGATAAGCACCAGTAGAAGGAGAGGCGTTAGCCCTCGTCTACGAGCTAAATTCCTGCCGAACATTCATACTTGGATGCCCAGATAACAGTGGATCACCTGCCACTAATAAAAATATTTTCTAACCAGACCCTGGGAAATATAAAAAAAAAACCCTCCTGCTGAACTTCAAAGAAAGCACACTGAGGTACCGCTTCCAGGTAAAACATCGCCCGGAAAATGTTTCGGACCGCTTTTACTACTTCCCTAACCTCCATGTCCTCTGGGGTATTTATTTTCATGGGACCCGTCCTTCTTCGAGGACTTGACATAGTTACATGTCCATGTACTCGACGTCATATCGAGCCGGCGGTGAGTGGGGGCGAGGGTACCATGATCTTTTCTTTTTCTTGAAGAGAATCCATTTTCTTGTTCTTCAAGTCACCATGAGCAGCCCTATTCTAGCCTTTTATAGCTGAAATGCTTTCCTGACCATTCGAAAGTAACTTCGAACACCCAATTGCTTTTATACTGACGATTATTACACAAACAACTTGACCCTCTGACGCGGGGCTGACATTTGAAGTGGAGTGTTGTCACACTTCCTCCATTGCAACAAAACCATTCAATTTTACGTTTCTCCTCACGAGAACAACAAAAGTCAGGCATAAGGATTTTAAATGTACGGAACTCCAGCTCCTACAAAAAGATCACTATCTTTATCATAACCTATTCTATAGAAAATAAACCAATAGAAATGGCTTCATACACTACCACTGCCACAACAATATAATAAAATCTGGCATCATCATTGACTCGTTCTTCAATGAAGAAATCGCCATCGGGAACACCTACAGATACTTAAAATATTCTAACTTTTTCATCTATAACGCAAAACACAAAGCTTATAATATTCACCCACAACAACAAAAATAATATCACTAATATTTCCTCTCACAACAACACAACCAATACAAATAACAATGACAAAATTAAAAAAAAAAAATCTGAAATAGTTTTCCCTCGCAAACTCCATATTCACCACCGTACAACACGAAATATTAAAACCTGACCGTAAAATAGCGATACTAACTTCCAAGACCATTACCGATCTAGTTAACACAAAAACCCTGCTCCAGCTCATCTAAAGATACTCCCATCCAAACTGGCACTCATAAAATAACATATACGTTATGTTCCATGTTTTATATCGGCGAGACGTCCAGGAATATCAAATGCCGTATTCTTAAAGCAAAATCAGGATCTCAAATACAATAAAACCACTAACGTACTAGTTATACACAGAATCATTTTTAACCACAATTTCTATTTAACAAACTGTACTCCCGTAAAGAGTGAATCTTTTCCCCCACAAATGCATTGAAAACGTCCTCATCCTTCAGTCGTTTACTCTTACTTACTATTTAACCAAACATCTTAGAAATATCGGACTAAAACAATGTAATATACTCTCCCACTCTTTTATATTATATTTGTATTTTGTAAAATTAAAGTAAATATAGCCAACACTACAACCGTTACACTTAGCAGTTGTGTTACGAAATACATAATGATTGATTAACTAGTTTAGAGGTAAATCTTTTACAAATATATAGATGCACACATACATAAACTTATACATATACATACATATATAGTTGTAAAAAAACCCGCGTTTCATCGTCTCTATGACACATCAGTGTGGCTATATATATATATATATATATATATATATATATATATATATATATATATATATATATATATATATATATATATATATTAGATTTCTTGAATGTGAGATGATATATATAATTATTTCCACAATCAGACAACGCCGCAGCCCACAACCTATGAAAAGAAACAAACCGGAAGTCCTAGACTCGAGTTTCGCCCTCCTTTGGGCTCATCAGTAAGACACATCCGAACTCAGGATTCGAAACCCGAGTCACTTGCAAGTGACTCGGGTTTCGAATCCTGAGTTCGGATATGTCTTACTGATGAGCCCAAAGGAGGGCGAAACTCGAGTCTAGGACTTCCGGTTTGTTTCTTTTCATAGGTTGTGGGCTGCGGCGTTGTCTGATTGTGGAAATAATTATATATATATATATTATAATGTGTCTATGCGAAATGAACAGTGTCCAATTACGCGTATACTATTTTTATGTTGTTTAAAAACACTATACATTAGTTTAGTCGTCCATTGGTACCTTCGGTTTTACGGACATTCATAAAGATCCATTAATTAGTTTAAGAGTGAATCTTGTACATACAAATATATAAACATATACACATACCAAATATATATATATATATATATATATATATATATATATATATATATATATATATATATAGAGAGAGAGAGAGAGAGAGAGAGAGAGAGAGAGATTTATGAATTATCCGCAAAACCCATTCTGACTTGTACGACATTCCTGTCTGCTTATCTGTATAATCTCACTCTTGTGTCATACACTGTTGACTTACCGAAATATCAAGAGGAAAAGGTTGTGTCAAACGCGTGTATGAGGTCTTATTTCGTATAGATCGATTGAAAGCAAAATCGGTTTTGCAAATGACCGATTATTTACTGTACTTCTGCAATTTAATTAAATTTAGTGAATAGTCTTCTCAGGGATTAAAGATCAGCTGAGGACAGACAAGTCATATTACAGATTGCACAACCGCCATATCTGCAACCAGCCAATGTGGTCAGGGGTCACGAAACTTTCTACGCAATTACCTGAAAACCTTTTAGAAACAAGCCGAAGATCATCTGAGTTGATTTCTCCATAACAATACCAAGTAACGCTCGGCAAAGATGGGATGCATAATGTCGTACACACATACACGTGTGTATATATATATATATATATATATATATATATATATATATATATATATATATGTAGATAGATATTATACATATATATATATATTATATATATATATTATATATTATATATATATATTATATATATATATATATATATATGTATATATATAAATGAAAGCTATTTTTAAAAATTTATCCTAACTATATTTATATCAAAACACCTTACACTTATTTAATTCAATCATACATTTAAATATTTTCAAATACATTATATACACCAAAACGGAAACTGCTAAACTACACTCGGTCAGATGCTTCATTTGTATAATAATTTTATAAACATTGTCTAATAAATTCATATAGCGCACAATTCATTTCTATTTTTTCTCTACAATTTTCATATTTATATGGAATAGTTTTTCATATAAGTATTATATATTAGTACTAGTAATATTAATTAGAACGATTTAATGAAAAAAACGTTTTACACTCAAAATGACTGTTTTGAATTGCGAATGATAATTTTCGCCCAAGTTCATGCATGTGTATGTTTACACTAACATTATATTTAGATTATCTTAAAATAATTTACTTTTGAAAATAGACTCCACATTAAACGCAATAACTAACACAGTTTTTTCTTTTAATAAGTATATATATACTTTACATTTAAAACTAAATTTATTGTTGTAGATGGTTACATTATCCATATTATATTTGCCATCATAAAGAAAATAGAGAAGTCCTATAATTCCTTTCAGCTTTTTAAACTATCAAAAATAGATTTACACTTTAAAAAAAATTAATTAAGTTTTTTTGTCTTCTAAATGTTTTGTTCCATTTATCCAAACTATATTTATATGAAAAAACCTTATGCTTATAAAACAAAACACTTTTTATTTTAATAATTATATATACATGGACGGCGGCACCAGGGGGGGGGGGGGCTCAAGCCCCCCACTTTTTTACTTGCCCCCCCCCCACTTTACGGTCATCAATAATGAAGTTATATATGCATGTGTTTAACCGCCCCCCCACTTTTTAGGAGAGCCCCCCCCCCAGTTTTATAACTGTCCCGCCGGTCCTGATATATACTTTATTTTTAAAACTAACTCTATTTTTGTTGTTGTTGTTGTTGTTGACAACGACGACGATTACGACTCAACACCGATGCTGCTGCTACTGCTGCTACTGCTGATGATGATTGTGATGATAACTAATACATTTGCAATAAAAAGAATGAAAGAACCCCCCCCCCTCTCAGGTTTTTAAATTACAAACAAAATTCATATTTAAAAAAAATCTTTATTAAGTTTGTGTTTTGATTTTTCTTGTAGGCGAAAACATGAAGTAACCATTTTCAATTACTCAGGAATATATACTTCTTTTATTTGACGCATTGACATTGCGCTTTTGACGATAATATTAAAAAGAAAAAGT